>PVIJ01000388.1:86178-302810 GCA_004024925.1 Scalopus aquaticus | reverse complement strand
TGTGGTTATACAAATGTATCCGCGATACGTGTCAGCAATCGATTCGTGATACCGCCATGCTCGCTCAGGCCTTCGCTGCCTTGGAGACAGGAGGCTCCCCCCAGATATGGCTTAGCATTCTACAAGGGACCGGTAGCCAAAGACGGGTAAGGTAGGTGGTTGTCGTATACCAACCTAAGACAGGAGAGGCGGCATGATCTGCTCGCTCTGATGACGGGTAAGGATACTGACAGACCCCTCCACCTAAGACAGGCACGGTCCCCATATGCCATCTTATATATTAATACGGGGGGAGTTTGTCGGGCGCGCCCTTCCTAGCCTCCCAAGATGGCGCTTGGCTGTATACCCAGCAAGTCTACGAGCAATGGTAAACATGCCCATGTAAGGAAAGTAAAACAGGACGTGCGTTTGATTGGCCAGGGTATGCGAACGCCCTAAGCGTGAACACCTCATGCAAGCCCCGTGCCTGCGCTTGTGCGCAATAGCGTGCACGTGAACAAGCAACTGATTGGTCATTGCGTGCTTCCCCTTTTATGCTATTGGTCATAATTCTGTATAAGTTTGAGCTGTGTGCGCAATAAGAAAAAAGAAAGAAGCCACCAGAAAAAAGAAGTGTGTGTGTGCCGCGTGTGTTCCTGCTGGCGGGAAGCGCGCGACAATCATCCTCACTTCGGATGCAAGGTTGGTGACCAAGACAAACCTTGGGACCCACATATATGCTGTGCTACATGTACAACACAGCTTTCACAGTGGTTAAATGGCAATAGACCATCAATGCCATCTGCAGTTCCCATGGTGGAGAGAACCAAGCAACTACATAAAAGACTGTTCGTTCTGCTTGGTTCCTCCTCTTTCAGGCAGAATAACGAAGCAAAAGAAGTCAAGAATAGTCTACCCAAATATTCCGTCTGCATTGAGACCAGTTCTTCATGGTGAGGGACTTCCTATTCCAGAAGCTCCAGCATAATATTCTCCTGATTCATCTGATGAGGACAAGGGTGAGCCAACCTGTTCTTCTCCTGTTCCATCAGCATGCAGTGATCCAGATTTTCACTGCGGTGCATCATCAACCCCACACAGACTAACACAGGAAAAACTCAATGACCTGGTTCGTGATTTGGACTTATCCAAGAACAAGGTAGAATTGCTAGGATCAAGACTTCAACAATGGAATCTTCTAGAAGAAGATGTCACAATTACTTTATATCAAAAGTGCCACCAGCAGTTGGCGCCTTTCTTCAGAAAGGAAAGGAACCTGGTATTCTGTTCCGATACTGAGGGCCTCATGAATGCCTTAGAAATCACTGATGACCCACAAGAATGGAGACTATTTCTAGAGTCTTCAAAACTGAGTCTTAAGGCTCTGCTTTTGCACAATGGAAACCGTCTTCCATCTATTCTATTCCTGAACAGCTGTACAAGAGACACTTGAGAAGTAGTCTATGACTTGATTTTTTTTTTTACAGGTATTAATCGTAGACCTATTGCTATTGGCATGCATTCCGTGATGTAAACATCAATTTATTGCAGATTACAAAAACAGCTAGAGCCATAAGTAGAATTTAACTGTCATATACTTGTTGAGCACATACAAATTGATAGGAAATGACTAATTTTGTTTCAGTAACATGACTTTTGTAAAAATTTGTTAACCAGTGTTATCTCCAGGGACTACAAAAACAAGAACTAGAAGATAGAACCATTTTGTAGGAATAACAGCCACAAATAGAATCACAAAACAATGTAATCAGCAAAATACATAAAGTTATAAATATACAAACAAAATAAATATAGGCAATTAATTGTGTCCAGCAATATCAGAGGAGCCTCATGAAGAAGAAACATTGTGAGTAAAATTCTAGACAGAAAGAATGACATGCAAAGGGGTGTGTGTGTGAACAGATTTGCACTAAGTGAGACAGGAATACCCTGGATTTAGGTGGAGTGATGTGATAAAATTGCAGATGTAGTTTGGGCTGGAGTGCCTGAAATGTTAAATTATTTGGCCTGAGGGAAGTGGGGAGCTAATCATTGCTTTCTCTGAACTTTATAATAACAATGCTGGGGAAGTTGTGCCAGGGTGACTCCTAGAGAGCAAAGGCTGCTGTCAGGGTAAGGTTGCATAGGCTGTGCACTGCACAACTGTAGAGACCGGAAAACACCAGGAAGCAGGTTCGCAATGAGACAGGCAGACAGATTTCAAGGAAAGGAGTCCTGGAGCCCTCAGTGGCTTTTTAGGCTTTTAATGGTCTCTTGTAGAGAGGGCAGGCAATGGGGCCAGGGGGCTGGTGTGGTCTCTCTGCTGCACCCAGAATGGTCCTCCACCCACGCTCTGTTCTCTACTCTCTCTGCCGTTTCTGCTGCCTCTGCTGCTTATAAGCCCAGTCTCTGGCTCAGGTGCAGCCCCTCACTCATGCCCGCACCCTACTCCAGGCGCCCAACCTCAGGCATGTGTGTTGGCCTGCAGCGGTCTATCATTGATGGGAGGGCAGAAAAACCTGATGACTCTTTCGTTTACCCTACAACAACTCCATGGGTGTGCCAACCACATACACTACAGTAAGAACAGCTGTTTTACACCATTTGCAAGGGCTGGAGCCCAGATGAAGGAGCGTGAAAACTGAACCAAACAGATTTTCAAAAGATGAAGAGCAGATACATGTACCAAGAAATATTTCTGAGAGGAAATTAGCAGTAGGGGAGATCAGACTTTTCAGATCCTCAGGTCGTTGTTGGTGCTTGAAGAAAATGCAACTGACATTAGGGCAAACTTAAAATACAAACAAATGAAATTTTAAAGCATCTCAGGAAAGAATTATTTCTTCTTAAGACTTCATGTTAGGGCCCTGCTGGTGGCGCAGTGGTTGACCTCTGCGCTGTGGAGCTGTTGGCAGCAACGACACGAGTTCGAGGCCCGGCTGGGGTGATTCCCACATGGCGTGGAGGACCTCTCCTGCCTCACCCACTGCTCCCCTCAGCAGTTTATTTCTGTCGATCTGCCTGTTCTGCTCCCCACTCTGTCTCTGGTGAGCCCTCTCGCCGCCTGGCACCTCTGGCCTGTACCCCAGCTTGTATGCATAAATAAATAAATCTTTTTTTAAAAAAAGACTTCACATTAATAGCCATCAATAGTGCTAAGCAAATGTTCAGAATTAAAAACACCACAAGTGAGAAGCTGGAAATTCAGGATGTTTCACAATGAATGCTCAGGATACTTCTGAGCACTTCCCCACCCAGACACTTCGTGTTGGAAAAAACAAAAACAGGACAAAATAAACAGAGGAACAAAAGCATCATTTGTTTCCATTTACAAAGAGTTCAGAAAAATGGCATTTGTCTTATTTTTCTCACCAGTTCCATTTACTATGGACTCACAGAATTCAAGTTCATAGTACCTGGAGGGCCCAAATAAATCTACAAAAGTAATAAAATTCCAAAGCACAGGAGGAAAGTATCGAGTGTCTGTAGACACCAACCATGCCCAAAAACCATTCTGCTCATTCAGTTAAAAGCATAATCTTTACCTTCTCCCAGTCTATTTTGAGTCATCGCTTACTTGGACTAAACTCCAAATGTTAACAAAACCCCAAATCCATTAATATGTCACTGACTTGAGATTTTCTTGTGAAATTTATATCAAAATGGAATTCTCTGTCTTCAGCTTTATCATCCAGACTCAAAATAAGACCATTCTGTTTATCTATGATCACAACAAGTTCATGGTTGATGATCTGACATTTCTTCCTTATGAGATTAACTATGAACAACCAGCGGAGGGAGTCAAGTCAATAGCTCAAAAAAATTGGTCTCTACCTCCGTATCCTTTTTTTTTTTTAAGATTTTATTTATTTATGCATCAAGAGCTGGGGTGTAGGCCAGAGGTGTGGGGCGGTGGGAGGATTCATCAGAGACAGAGTGGGGAGCAGAACAAGCAGATGGGCTGAAGTATACTGCGGAGGGGAGCAGCGGGCTAGAAACAGGAGAGGTCTGCTGCGCCATGTGGGAGGCTCCCTGGCTGGGGATGGAACTCGTGCTGCAGTGGCTGCGGAGAGATTCGTAGTACTGAGACTTAACACATTGTGCCACCAAAGAGGCCCCTCTACCATCCTATCTTACAGCCTTTATTCTATCATCACAGGCTTCTCTGGTATTTAAGAGAACTAATATATTTAGCTATTTATATTACATTCTCCTGGGAACTTTTCAGAAATGCAGAATCTCAGGCTCCACCCCAAAACTACTGAATCAGAATCTCACTTTCACAAGGTCCCAGATGACTTTTATACACACCAGTCGAAGAGGAACTGTACTAATGTTCTTCCTGGACAGGAGGCTACCCAGGTACCAGGCTGATCAGCTGCCTAGCAAAACCACCTTCGATACGCAGATACAAAACTAATAAGCCAAAGGGAGTGACGAGTTTTTCAAACAAATAATTTGGCTAAGTTTAAATGAAAGGATAAAAGATGAGACAGTCAGGAAAAATAGACCACCAAGAACATGGGAAAATGCAGTCTCCAATTAAAAGCACTGAAGTTTCCAAGTTTTGAGGCTGATTCCAATAATTCAGCTCTTAAGACTGCCTGTGAAATGCAAAGAATTTGCTTCTTTTTCCTTATTTGTATGAGGAAACACCTTCCAAGAAGGGCAATAGTCATCTCGTATCATATTTTAAGATGATTATAGCCAATCTCAGGTGATTAAAGTCATTTAGCCTTCGGCCTGGTACCTTCTCCCCCACCTGAGGCATGCTGAGATTCTGGCAAACAGGCTGCCTGTTGTGCCTTATTGCTTAATTATTATATTAACATATTGAAGCTTCCTTTGAATTAGCTCTTCTCTGTGAGTGTGTTTATTCTATAGGAAAGCCCTTCAGTGATTTGCAATGAAGGTAATTTTTCTTGTCAGCTTACTTCAAAAATCCAATAAGTATAAATCCAATGCAATTTGAGTTTTGCCAACATTTTGCTTCCATTTCATTCTGTTTTGTTTCCTTCACATTTTTTCTTTCAAAACCCCAAGCGCAAAGCCTCATTTTCTGAATGCAAAACAAGCTACACCTTTCCCAGAATACACAGTGCTGTTTTGCTGCTCTGGCTCCTGTGATGCTGGGTACCTTTGCCCTTGGTGGGCAGAATGCAGCCTGCCTAGTAAGAAGACGTCAGAACACACCGTGAACTTTGGCCTACTTGGCAAAGATTTGCACGTCTACTAATTGAAAACTGACAGACTTTCATACCCTTAAAGAATAAAGCAAGTGAATAAAACCTTCCTTGGAGCATTGCACATATAAAACCACCAACCCTGAATTCACAGTTATCTTTATACCTGCTCCCTAAATCAAAACCTGTGGGGTGCTGGCAAGAAATATCTCAGTCAAAAAAAGAGAGAGAAAGAATAAAATGGAATATTCTGTGGCATTCCAAGTCAACATTACTTCTTCTCTGGTGAGTGTCCTACAAGTATTAAGTTCTGTTTCTAATTATTTTAGCCACACCCCTACAATGTGTTCTTTTCTTTAAAATTTTAGCATATGGTAAGGACTAAAGTTAAAGAATAAATATTGATTTTATTTGAGCTATATGCATGCCCTCACGATTTTTTGTTGTTTAAGATTCAGGGGAAGAACTGCTCCCCCCACAGGCCATAAGTTTAACCAGAGAAGGAATCAAATTTTATTCATCTGGGTAGCCCCCTCCCACTAGCACTTGAACTAGAGACTGGAGCCTAGTTTTCCCTCAGAAAGGCTGCTGAACTGCAAACAGACTCTCAACTCTGCAACAAGATGCTCAAATTTCCTCTTAGCTGTATTTGACATGAGAACAAGATAAAAGAAAAATATCAAACACCTCACACCTCTACTCCACTACCAAATTCAGGGTACCGAACAGATGGCATATTTTAGTTTATCCTATAAACTTATACCTGCCACCCTTAAAAAAAATCTCCCTGATTGTTCTTTCCTAACACCATAAAACATTTCCAGAAACTGCTCTCTGTAAAATGTCTTCAAAATGAACTATAAATTTTAAAGATGATTTACTTATAGTTTTTTCTCAATACTTTGTCATCTTTATTTTCTCAGTATTAAAAACCTAACCCACTACCTCACCTGTGAGTCAGCGTTTTCTACGTACAGTGTCATTTTTATAACTAAGGGTTACCGTCAAATTAGACAAAATGACTTTGGTAATGGGCAAGCTCTCACAAAAGAAAGGAGAAGACGAATAAACAGAGGCTACAGAACCACAATGTAACCTCATTTTAATCACAAGTATTCACCCCCCTCAATGTGCATAGCTGATAGGTTGGTGAGCATACTCAAAATAGGTCACTTCTGACCAAGTTCAAATCAAGCTGTGGCAGCTAGAGATATGGTGGTTACAAAGTTTGCCTTGAACTCAGGCAAGCCTGTGGCCCCTGGGTTTTCTCCTGTGGCACTTAAGAACAAAACACAGAGAGAGATTAAGAACAGAACCCTCAGGGTGGATTATTCTATGAAAGAGGTAGCAAGTAACAGGACCATCAACAATAGGAGGCATCATTAACTTTGACCTTGAATCTTCAGGTTTCCAGTTTTAGCTGACTTTTATTTCTATGCCAATGCTACTGAAAAATAATTGAGTGTCTACTTTGTGCTAGATGTATTAAGATCTCTGAGATCCTCACAGTCCAGCTGGGAAGGTATGTGAACTTTAAGAAAATGACTACTGCAAACTAAAGCAAGACTTGACAGAGACTATGTGGATAAAGAATCACACACATGAAGACGTAGCAAATCTAACTTCACTGAAGGTTCCATTCAAGCGGAGGAGGAGTTTTTCAAGCAGACAAAAAGGGGAAAGATTCTAACTAGAGAACAAGAAGCAGAGCCTGAGAAGGTTTAGCAAACTCCAGAAATTGTAAAATACCCCAATATATTCAGAGCAAAAAAAGAATGGAGACAAGGCTAAAACTGTAGCAGTGGAGTTGAAAGACCTTACAGGAAATGCAAAGGAAGTTTGACTCATTTTAAGGTGATTACAACGGTCATGTAAAAAAGTTACTAAGTCCATATCTATGTTTTAAGGTGTTTTTAACCCCAAGTCCCAATCATGATGCCAAGTCACATGTTCTTAATATTGAATCTCCTTTGTTTGCATTGCTAATACTGGCACCAGATGGGTCCTTCATCATCTCTGGACATTTGCAGTCTTCCAGCAGATCATCTTTCTTCCTCACATCTAGTCTTTGCACACAGACCAGGTGCATTTCAAACAGCAATGACTCCTTAATCCTTACATTACAGATTTTTCCAGTCGTGACAGCTTTACAAATGTTTATCCAAATAAACACACATGTGTACACACACACACACACACACACACACACGACTCCAGTCTTGTGATGTCCATAAACTGGATGCACTTTCATTTCACCTATAAAAACCCTACCCATTCTTCATGGCCTAGCTACCCCCACCTAAGGATGGATTTCTGCATCCACCCACCTACGTGTAATCCCATCCCCCACACTCAGAACTTTGTCCTTCACTTACCTTACTACATTTCTATTGGAGTCACTCATGACAAACTTGATGGCAGGGACTATTTCTCCCTGGTTACCATGTTTTCTTTGACAAATAATAGCAATTTATTAAATTCTATTATAGGTTCTGATCAGGCACTGTGTTAGATAGCTGTTCATGTATGCCCAATAACTCCAAAATTCAGAGACTTAACACCACAAACATTATCTCAACTTCCAAATATCTGAGTCATGGGAACAACTTAACTGGTAATTCTAAGGTTCTCCCATGAGGCTCTCTGGCAGGGCTGGAGTCATTCACAGGCCGGATGAGGGCCAGAGCATCTGCTCCAAAGTTCCCTCACATGGCTGCTAGTAGAGACCTGAGTTTCTCAACAGCTGTTGACTGGAGGCCTCGGTTATTTGCCATGTGGGCCTCTCCATAGGGCTGCTTATGGCATAAAAAATTACTTTCCCCACAGTGAGTGACCCATGGAGCAAAGAGAACAGTTTCTGTTACCCATGGTCAACCAAGGTCTGAAAGTATTACATACAATTCGATTATTTTGAGAGAGCAAGAGACCACATTCATACAACATTTGTTACTGTGTATTGTTATTATTGTTTGATTATTGTGCATCTCTAGCTAATTTTATCTCTTACTAATCTACATAAACCTTATTAATTCATAAAATAACTTTGTCATAGCTGTGTATGTGTAAGAAAAAGCAGTGTGTGTAGAGTTCAGCACTATCTGCCATTATTGGCATCCACTGGGGTCTTGGAATATATCCCCACTGAATAAGAGAGGACTGAAAGTTGCACCACTACTTCTGTGGTAGCTATTGGTCACCAAGACCAGTGCCAACAAAGCAAGGCAGGGAACTGCACAAAGGCATGAATGAGGAGTTGAGGGAGTCATTAGGAGCCATATTGGAAACTGGCTACTATTGGAACTTTCATATTATACAGCAGAAAATGGTCTTTTCGGACCCCCCTGGTGGCACAGCAGTTAAATGCTGCACTGTGTAGCTGTCCGGGGCAGCGATGCAAGTTTGACGCCCGGCTGGGGAGATTCCCACATGGCACGGCGGACTTCTCCTGCCTCACTCACTGCTCCCCTCAGCAGTGTATTTCCGTCAATCTGCCTGTTCTGCTCCCCACTCTGTCTCTGGTGAACCCTCTCGCCGCCACATGCCTCTGGCATGTACCACAGCTTGTATGCATAAATAAATATTTAAAAAAAAAAAAAGAAAGAAAATGGTCTTTTCTACCATTGGCTGGATAGACCACTAATGTTATCTCAAGATTATTCATGTTTAAGCTAGACTAGATTTCTTTTATAGTCACTTTGAAAAAATAATTTTAGTCAGAAGAAATTAATGAGCTGCAATATTTCACTGTTTATCAAAAAAACTCAATAAATAAATGATAAATTGTTGAACAATCAATATTTCTAGTAAGGTGAACGGTTATATCTCACGAAAAAAAAATTTTTTAAGTTAATTTCAAAACCTTTAGCCTACACTTTCACTGACCCACACATCTTTCTGCATGAACACAAATGTTCTGCATTTGTGCTATTCAAAAGAGCTAGCAAGCTCTTGTAATAGGACCAGTGTGACTGAGGAAAAAGTGATTTTTTTTTTTATTTTTTAAATTCAAAAATTTAAATTTAAACAGGACTCATATATGTCTAATGACTCTCATATAGGATAGGGCAGGCCTAAGCTCACAATTATTCTTTGTCTTGATATAAACCTGAAATAAGATTTTTAAATAGTGTCTTGGGGCAATTAATAAAATTCTATTACAAGATTTTTGGGGTTTTTTATCAACATTCTTAATCTACAAATGATCTTAGGGTTTGTAATTTACTTCTCTTTAACTCAATTTTCCCAACTGGGAAAAAAATGTATTTACCCTCATATGATTGTTAAGAGAATTGGTGCCTGATATGTAAAACTTGTGCTCCATGTTCGCTGTAGTTACTATCTGTGAACATATAGCCTCTAAAATCGGTTTACTGTTTGTGATTATATAATCTTCCAATGCCAAGTATTACTTAGTTTAAGGTGGAAAAAATGCATAAAATGAATCTTTATCATTCTGTAACAGAATAATATAGTCAGAATATCAAGTGTATTTCCCACATAGCAAAAGATTTTTCTTTGAAAATAGACAATAGTTGGAGCATCTTTTCCTTCCTTCAGTTTTACATCAAATTCTTGTGGGGTTTTTTGCTATATTTTAGTCATAACTTTGATGATCATTATCATAAAAAAAAGCAGGAGAGTGGCATTAACTAAATTTGCAAGTGTTCATTTAAAGTTCTGTTACTGGATAAATGAGAATAATATGGTCTTGTTTCCAAGGAAAGTAAATGCTTCAGTCCCTTACCTGTGAGTATGGAGATATGTTATATGCACAGCCTATGCCATAAACCTGATTAGTATCATCCTCAGGGGGAATAAGTGTAGTTTAGTTGCTGGCATTAATAGTAAAGCAGTCTTTTCATTCAATGCAGACTGAGATAAATTCAGATTAAGTATATAGTGTATAAAGAAAAATGGTTATAGCATTTATTATTAAAAAAACACACATGACTATGACTTTCTTATCCTTCTATAACACACACACACACATACTCACACACAAGATTTTCAATTGGCGACTCAATCAAGCACTCTATAGTATAGTTGAGTTATACATCTTCCTTTCACAATATTATTATTGATCCACTCTCACTCTAGTTTATGTTCTTGCTCAGGGGAAACTAAAAACTTCTTTATCAGTTTGGTCAGTTTTCATAACTACTTTTACTCTGAATTTTAATATAACATAATATATTCTAACACACCAGTCCATAGTATCTTGCCCATCTTTGTTCTAAATATCACTCCTCCTCATTCTAGGATTCAATTTAAAGAATCTTTCCAAAAATCAGTTTAAATAAATAACATGTTAGCTTTCAGGCAAACAAATGAATTTGCATTATTTTATTCATCATAAATATTTACTTAATTGCTAAGACACCTTGTTCAGAAGTACAAAACAACATTACAAATTAATTAGCACTGATCTTTTAGAAGTTCTAAAGAATGCAATAGCCAAAAGTAAAAACAGCCTGCAGAGCACAATGACAGCAAAGTCACAAATACGTCAAAGTATAATTTGTGAGGTACATTTTGACTCACCAAGATGTTATCTATCATTAAGCGTGGCCCTATTTATTTTCAAATTCAAAGTCAGAGAAACTCTCCCCCTTTCTCTTTCTTTTACTTTATATGATCCAAACAAAACCCTGTATCATTGTGAAAGCAATTAAAGAAGGTATATTTCTGTCACTGAGGAGTAAAAGTCTTGTAATAGTACTAAAATGCAACAAGGAATTTTCAAAGAATGGGGAGGGTAAAGGTAAAATAAATGTGCTCTCAGTATATAAATGATACAGAATTCTGTATTTAATATCTAAATGTTTTAAGTCCACTTGATATTATCTAAAAGCAAAAGTAATGTATTTTTACTTAGCTAATTGTACCTTTATAACAAGACCTTTTTCTTAATTTATTACTTCCAAATAATTAATAATTTATAGTGTTTCTGCACAGAAGTTACATAGCCTCAAAGGAAATAGTAAAAGTTCATAATTTCCGAACATAAACCTAACACAGCAATGTGTCCATATTTTATAAAATTGTAGCCATATTTCCTGACAAAAAGGAGCTTAAATGCAACTCCTACAGAATGCTGATATAAATATCAAATTAGTTTCTAAAATTGAATGTCTAAGCCCATTTTAAATTTTGAAATGCTTCATTATATATTATTTAGATTTTTTAAATGATCTTAATTATATATAAAATCATTATAAAATTCTTGAGATTTTATTAGATATTAAAGTATCTGCTAATTCTTTACTGCAATCTTTGCTAAAGCAAGTTGTTTTTCTTCATGGTGAACTAACAACAGCCTGAAGGAATTAGTGTTGAGAAGAAAAAGTCAAGAAAAACAAAAATATTTTGTTTGACCAAGTAAAAAGCACCAAAAATGGTTTGGTTTAAATGATGCACCAATTTGTAAACTAGGTCTGATTCTGCCGGATTTAAACAGCTGGGATATTTTCTGAGTAGCTGGAGAATCAGCTTAAATCCCTCGTGGAGGATACATCATATCTTCAACATGTCTTTTTTTTTTTTTTTGGCAATATTAGTGAATGTTTTATAAAAGGACTATAGTGAAACAGAACGCTATTTATATAAAAAATTTAAATATAGATGTAAGTCAGTAAATGTGCAGCTTTCCAACAAAACAAAGAAGTAAATTGTAATCTCTGTTCTGAATTGTGGACTGAAAATAACAGCACAATACACGAATATGTGCCCCTGTCATACTCTTTGCTTAACATATTTCAACATCTTTCAAGCCCTTGAAACAAGGAGTAGATTTCTCAACTGCAGTTTCATGGTAGTTTGCCTCAATGACCATTGGTTAGTTATCACGCTGGCATTTTCTGAGTCATCTTTTCTAGGCATATTTGGAGTGAGAAAATCAAATATCTGACTAGCTCATTTAATTACCACATTCCCAGAGTTTTCTAAGCGCTCTCTGTGCATTTCTCTCAGAAATATAAAAAGTGATTCTCAGTGTCCCTATCTCCTGACCTCTAGTTCTTTTTCCTGTCTTGCTGTGTCTTTGGGCATGTGGCTTCTGTTCTTTCAATGGTCTATATGGAGCTGCTCCAAAATGCCTACATCATTCTGCGCTGATCTTTCTTCATTCAAGGTTGTTATTGCCCATTCAATTGACTACAGTACGAAGTAGCCTATTATAACAGGAAGAAAACTTTAATTGTGTGTGTGTGTTGCGTGTGTGTATGAAAGACTAAAAGAAACTAGATATGTGTGGTACTAAAAATTCAGATAATAGGTAGTTTAAACTATCACTGTCATAAAAGTGTAAATAGTTATTAGTGTAAATATTATACAACAATGTTAACTAGTTATTCATATTTATTAGACTACAAGCTAAATAACTGACAGAAATATTAAGTAATGACTAGTAGGTAAGTAATAATCTTCTTGAAAGCAAAGGTAACTAGTGTATCTGAGCTATCATGTTGGCTCTATGGGCAAATTATAGACTATTTTTCCCTAAAAATGATAAAATTGAAAGATATAAAAATATATAGTAGATAACTAGGGTGTATATATATATATATATATATATATATATATATATATATATATATATTGCCTTATACTATACAAGGTACAGTCAGGAGATTTCCCTCCTTTCTAAAAAATGCCCAGTGCTTAAAACGAGGCAAAAACTTAGGTTGCTAGAAGCAGAGTCAAAGGCACTCCATATTTCATAATACCTCCTCTGTCTTTAAACCTTTGCCTAGCTTCTTGGTCAACATGTGATTTCTTTTTCAATGACAAAACACCCTCAGCTCATTCCACTAACTAATCAAGTTTTAAAACTGCACATGAATCCTTCTGTTAGAAATTCCACCATTCATCTCTCCTGGACTGCCAATAACAGGACTGGACTGCCAATCCTACAGTATCTCTTTCAAATGGCCCCCTCTGCCTTCAATCTTAGTCCCCTTCAACTCATTCCATTCTTCTATTGTGGCTCCTTTTCTTCCTTTATTGAGATTAAAAAAAAAAAACATAACATACATTGGCATTTATGTTAAACTAAATTTCCTCCATCCCAACATTATCACTGTGCCATTTTTTCTCTCTGACCTCCATTTTCAGTTTTAGAGAAAGTGCCTAAGATATTTCTCAAAATTCAGCTCACTCCATTCTACTTTCCATCCCATCTGATCCCACTTCTGCTCATTCAATCAATCATTCACCCAATTAGTTGCGTATTTGGTCAGTCAACAAATACTGTATACACATGTACTACAGTAGTTTGAAATGAGGCATATTATAATACCTGTCCTATTATTTTTTTACCTACACAGATGAGTTCCTTAATCTCTCTGGCATTCAGTTTGCTCTGCTGTAAAATGAGTAAACTTTCTTTCATGAACAAGTTTGAAGGTGAAAAAGAAATGGCAGATTAAGCATTCAGCTCTTTACTTAGTACATAATAATCTTCATGACACACAAAATGTTAGTTTCTGTGAGTACATAGGGATATCCTTGAGGCCCATATTTCCAGACATAAAAATTTCAACTATATAATACACATGAATACACACACATTGTTAGGTCTCAGTATCCCTGTTAGTTTCTTGGAAATTGCAATTTTAAGAAATAATATAAGAATAGCATATTAATAAAATATTAAGAAATAACATAATAAAATCATGTCCTCAGATAATATTGTTTGTTCAAAATATATTCTGCAAATCTAAGTATGCAAAACAACACAGAATAGAAATGAATGGTTTACCTATTGTAACTGAAGAGTAATATTTATTCCTATTTGCAGAATTTATGACTGCACACCTGGAAAATCCATTTTAAATTATAATTAATAATAGAGATAAGTTGAGAGGTCAATTAAAAATAGATGTACAAAAATTTATATTTACTACAAATTTAGACATAAAAATTTTGTATTCATTACTACCAAAATGTAAACTATATGGAGAAAACCTTGACATGAAAAATATAAAATCTATATAAATGAAATAATCAAGGCTGCCAAAAATTATGTTGGGGATAAATAAGAGGCGCCCTTTTCCTAGATATTATAAGAGTCATTATATCCTGAATTCAGAAAAAAAAATCTAAACGGAATTTAATGTGAGAAAATAGATTTTAGAATGTATCGAACAATAAATTTTGAAAATGCAATTGAAAGTTTAGATAATTGATAATGGAATTGAAAATTGAAAAATGCAGGCATATGATGGGATACATTTGCTATTAGATATCAAGATGCATTATAAGTGTACAGTAATTAAAATAGCATAGATTTATCTCCCACATCTTCAAACAGAAAAATGGAATACAATGGATAACTCAGTAGAAAAATCATAATTAATTTGTAAAAATACAGGATTCAAGAAAGTCAACCTAATCTTCCAATGGAAAAAAATACTATTTAATAATTAATTTACTACTTGAGATTTTTTAAACTTAATTATATATCTATCCCATAACTAAAAGTGACCACAAAATACTTTTTTTAGTTTTCACATCAAATATTTCATATCAAATGTCACAATTATAAATCCAACAATAGGCTGTGAAAATATTTATACGTATCAGAAATCTTAGTATGTGAATTTCTTACATCAATCAATAAATAAACAATAAATAAATAATAACTGCATACTAATTACAGGATCAGGTTCCAACACAAACGCAGAAGTTAGTAAGAATGTGAAAAACAACATACAGTCTTACCTATTACAAAAGAAACTATAAGATATGCTTTCTGCCTGTCAAAATTAGGAACAAATAAAATTAATACTATTTTCCATATTTATTATTATGTAGCCAAACTACATACTGTTGTTTGGAAAGTAAATTGCCACATGTACCATTTTATTTGCTCATTCATCTATCCATTCAACAACTAACTACTTTCTAAGCATTTACTACTTGAGAACTACTTTGAGTAGTTGGAAAAATTGATATCAAACACTTTTAAATGTTTACTTTTTTTATTCTAGGGATTACTACTAACAAGTCTATCCTAAAGAAATCAGCAATGATGAGCAAAACTATACATGTGAAATATATATATATATATATATATTATAGTTGTAATAGCAAAAAAATTAGACCTAAAGCTCAACAATTAAAATAATTTCAAAAATGTCAGTAATTTCATATACTTGCTTATATATTCTTTAGACAAAACTAAAATTTTAAAGAACACTAAGAGTGTCAAGGATAATTAACACTGAAAATGCTTATATGAAAATCACAATTTTGTGACACACTTACGAGACTAAGAGAGGTTATCACAAGATGAAAAATTATAGATTTTTATTTTCATTTTAATGCATTTTTGTATTGTGTATACTAAGCACATAATGTTTTAACATCAAAAGAAATACTACCATTTTCAAATTCTATGACATAATAAGGAAAGAAATTATTATCTTCACCTAAAAATATGAGAAAACCTCAAAGGCACATTCTAGACTTTGCTCTATCATTATTTTTTTCTCTCTTACATTTTTAATCTTTCCTGCATCCTCAAGAGAGCTTGTGTTGCTCCTATTTAAAAATTATTTTCTCTTGTTCCCTTGAGCTAGGCTGTATTTTCCTCACCTGCCAAGTTTCTTGAAAACAGTCAACATTTCTTTTCTCACTTTTTTGCCATCCACACATCCTTGGCAAAATGTTCCTACTCAAGAATTTCATTAAGGCAGCTCTATCTGGGATCACTGATAACACCAGCCAAATTCAATTTCCTTCATCCTTGTGATACTCCTTGTTCTATCTATAGTGTTTGATTTGGGTCGTCTTTTGATAGTTTTCTTATCAATACTCCATTGGTTCTTCTTTCACCTCCACTCTTTAAATAGATGATTTTCTCAATGTTTCATCCTGAACCTTATACTCTTTTCCTTAAAAATGTTATCCATTCTCATATTCAGTTATTTCCTCTATGCATATAACTGACAATCACTTTCTGATTCTCCCTTGAACCATATCCCCTTCTTTTATTTATTTTTTTTTTCATTTGCATGCTGGAGGTTGCTACTTGGAAGTTCTTTACACATCTCAAACTCATCACATCTACAATCAAAATGTTCTCTCTGCCCTTCAAATTTATTGTACCATGACTTCCCTATTTCTATTTATTTTCCCACTGTTTTATGCATACAAAGCTCAGAATCTTAGAGTGCAATTTTATCTTGCTGCTGCTCATATAGTTAGCTGTCAAAGACCTATCAATCTTTTTCTAAAAATACCTTTCATCTTTGTTCATCCTTTCCAAATACGACTTAATGACCCTTACCTTGGTGTAACTTTGTCCATTTCCTCTAGCCAATAGTCTAGCTTCTTCCACACCCTCCTGAAACCCCAAATGTGGCCAGATTGTCTTCTTCCAACATCACTTGGCTGTATTCACTGGTGACTCACATGATTCCTAACTGTCTCTCAGGTAAATACTCTTTACTTTGCTATACAGAGCTTCAATACAGCTCTAGCCTCCCTTTTGGTTTTTTTTTTTTTGCTACCACTTACAGAGTTCTCATGCTCTAAGATGGACCATTTTCTTTTATATATATTTATTTATTTATTTTTGCATACAAGCTGAGGTGCAGGCCAGAGGTCTGGGGTGGTGAGCGGGTTCGCCAGAGACAGAGTGGGGAGCAGAACAGGCAGATCTCCTGAAATACACTGCTGAGGGGAACAGCGGTGAGGCAAGAGAGGTCTGCTGCGCCATGTAGGAATCTCCCTGGCTGAACATGGAAATTGAGCCGCAGTTGCCAACAGCTCCACAGCGCTGCACTTAACCCGTTATGCCACCAGGGAGTCCCTAAGATGGACCATTTTCTATATATGAGTTGCCTTTTCTAAAACTGATAACGCCTTTCCTAAAGGTCCAGCATAAATGTCACCATAACAGTTCACTTCTCCCTGGCTATTCCCCATTAGTTTCTTGTTTTAATCACTATTACAACAATTACTGATTTCTATTTATGATTTGTGGAATTGCCTTTCTCCCAAGTTAGACTAGAAGGTCCTTGAGGACAAAGATTGTATCAAATCACCTTAAAAAACATCATAACATCTGGCACAATAGCTCGCATGCAACAAATGTTCAAATAATGAGGAATAAATCAATAAATTTACAGGCGTCAACCTAACACTTTTGGGTCATGAATACATTCACGTATCTCTGTTTGCAATATGGTTTGTGGGTCTCCCCTGTAAGATTAAGTCCTTAGGAAAAGAAATCACGCCTACCTTTTAATAACAGATATCCATTAACAAAGCCTTGGAAAACAAAGCAGTTTCGCCAGGTGTTAGGCCTTTTACCCCTTGCTCATTTCTAGGAGGATGTGTATAAAATGAAAATAAAAGTGCTGTTCTTTCTTTATGAGTTGCCAGTAATTAACCCACAATTAAACCTTGCTTATTAAGGTAAGCAGTAAGGTTAGAGCTGTTTCTTGATCCAATTAAATCTTTGCAGGAAAACATAGGTGGACATATAAAATCTTTAGAAATAGGCACAATTAAGTATCCCAAGGGTATATGAATCAGGTATCTCTTTTATTTGGCAGATTTTTGAAGGAAAAAAGGCATCAAATGACCAGTCATTTCCCTGAGCGCCTCTCTTATTTTAATAGCTATTACTCTCATTCTATGCTCCTCTCCCCTGAGATACTATTTTGGATTCTTTTCCTGAGTAAGTCTTTCAAAAATTAAAGACAAATACAAGTCTCAGAATACCAACATTTCTCTCTGAGACAGTTCTTACACATTAAACCGAAACTGGTGACATTAGGGTCCAGTCTTGCTCTGAAGGTGAAGCCTTGCCTGGGTAAATCTATTACACAAGACCATTCCCTCAGCCCTGAGCCAAAAGAAACAAGAGTAAAAGCACAATAATATGGTAATATCATTCCAAGATCCCAAACGTATCTGTAAAACCTCAGCTGGAAGTTGATTTAACCTCTCTGGTATTGTCATGCGACCCCTGAGGTGGTACCTTCCCTTCTATAAGTGAGCAGAGCGATTACCATTACCGTGGAAAGCAGAGTTCCCCAGTGACTCGGAAGAGTCTTGAGAAGGGATAAAGTTTCATAGCTTATTGCAATCCTTCCAGCACTGAAATCTCCTGGAGCTGAAACTCATTCAGAAATGATGAGGCATTTGAAGTTGCCTGAAATAAGGGTTCTCTACTAAACGTGACCAGCTAGTCCATATCCCACCTGAGAAGATTATAAAAAAAAAAAAAAATCATGTGCAAAATAATAATAATCCATTCCTACAACGGAGCAGCGCCTGTGGCTATTAAACTGCCATTAAATCAGACTTCTTGAACTCCTTAGAGTTCTAATAGCCCATCTGCACTGGAAGTTTTTTTTTTTAAGATTTCTTTATTTATACATACAAGCTGGGGTACAGGCCAGAGGCATGGGGCGGCGAGAGGGTTCACCAGAGACAGAGCGGGGAGCAGAACAGGCAGATCAGAAATACACTGCTGAGGGGAGCAGCGGGCGAGGCAGGAGAGGTCTGCCGCACCATGTGGGATTCTCCCTGGCTGGGCGTCGAACTCACTGCCGACAGCTCCACAGTGCAGCGCTCAACCGCTGCGCCACCAGGGAGGCCCTGCACTGGAAGTTTTAAATGCTGAACTGATCTTTTAATTTCTCCCATTTGATTCCTGTGGTAACTCCTGTACTCTGGATAATTAGGGAACTGAGCAAACAAATCACCACCCTTCCAATATCAAGATAAATACATTACAACAGCGTCCCCAGACCTTACCAAAGCCTCCACTCCATAGAGCAATCTCACCTCAGTGTCTCTCACTGGGCAGTTTCCCACATTGCAGAACTGAGGTGGGGGTGGCAGTCAACATGTGAGGACTTAACTGAGGTTAACCGAAAATTTGGCTGTCATCCTACAAGGAGCAAAGCAGGAATGATAGGCCCCCTTTACATTCACAAAATACTTGTTGCCACATCCAAACAGATTTTCAAATGTGATGGTGAACATTGGCTCATGAGACTTCTTCCCACTGGCTTGCCGGGTTACATACCATGCAAATTAAAAATGGGCATCATTTGATCAGACTGGTGACAATAGCATTTTGTGTAGCACACATCTAGCTATAAAGTATACGGAGTGAGGGAGGCGCTCAGCCTAGACTGTCAGGCAGGAAGTTAGGAGGCAGGCTACACAGAGGCAGAAGAAATTGTAGCTACAACTACAAAGAAAAAGTTTCCTTTTCCTTTCCAGAAAAGGAAAATGGACAACTGATGTACACAAAACTGATAAATGAGAAAACTAAACATCTCAAAGACAATTTAGGAAGGACTTTAAAGTCTGTCAAGGTGGAGCAGGCTGGCAAAGGCTAAGGGATCACCTGCCCTCTAATGAGGTGTCTGATTGCTTACGTGGAGACAAGCCCAGCTCCAAAGAGACTGGCTTTTATACTGGCCCACTGGAGATAGGAAACAAAGTCAGCAGCAGGAAGTGGTGTTTCAGGCAAGTTGTAAGCCCACATAGGAAGCTGCTGTTCCACTGCGGCCTCCCCATGCCTTCTCCTGGTGACCCTCGGCAGGCACTGCTATTGTAGAAACAAGTAACAAACTGCCTCCCAGAAAAGAAACATTTTAAAAGAAACAGGGTGATCTGGCATTTTTTTTTTTTCAAGTACAAATGCAAAGGCCAAAATAGATGGGTCAAAGAGGCACATTCAACTTTTTCAGAACTGTGAAGTGAGGAGCAGGGGGAGAGGGTGCAGGAAAGAGAAAGAGAGGAAGAGCTATAGAGAAAGAGGAGCGCCTACTAAGAAGCAAGCCCCCCTGTACAGACAGGCTGACGCCAGATGGCTTCTTCTAATAAATATTCAACCTTAACTCTGTTCCCATGTAACTTTGTTGTAAAGCTGCCAGCACACCCACACAGATCTGGGCCAGCAAAATGATTACAGTAGTACAAACAAAATAGTGCAATAGAGGAAACAGACAGACAGGCAGGGCTAGAAGATGTGAGTTGATGGACCTTTAGATTTAATGCTTTGGAAAGCCTAATAATAAGGGGCACTGGAGGGGAGGGGTGCTTGAAAGAGAAAAAAAAAAGAAACATTTAACTCTTTTTTATGCTTCAGGTTTCTGCACTCAAAAACACACAAATTTTTCTTTGGAAATTACATGTGAGTTGCTATATCTCACATACAATTTTCCAATAGAACCTCTATGTTTCAGTACATTTAGAAGAATAATAACCTCCCTGAAGACCCCTTTTAAAAGTTGCAAGCATATATGTACTTTGGGCTACCTGGCCAGTTAGATAAAAATAGGTGATTCACCATACTTTTTTCTTCAAAAACACAAGTGTCATCTTCTTCCACCACCTAAAGGAATTAATTGGCATTTAAATTCTATTTAAATATATAGACACCTCTTGTTTCTGGGTGGGGGTGGGGCACTCAGTATGCATGTCAATGTTTCTTTGGGAGATAATTTGAAAACAGTGATGTCAGAATAAAATGCCACTTTACATGGAGCCTTTTTAACCAAAAACTGCCGAAACTCAGCTTAAGGAAAATGATGATATGGTGAAATAATATTTCAGAAATGTATACTCTGGAGACCACTAAAATGTGCTGTTAGAAACAACTATTAGAGAACTAAATCCAGATTTTGCAATCTGAGTCTTCCAATGATATATATGAACTTCTTGCAGTTAGAAATGGACAGACCCAAAATACAGCAACTTCGAGCAAATCATCTAAAATACACAGTATAAAAATGAGTTTGTAACTATATTTTATTTTTATTTCTCAATCTGATATCTAAAATTGTCCAGGAAAAAAAGGTCCCTAAAAGAGTTCAGCATAAGCCAAAGTGTCTCTTACCTTAGCATCAAGAATATATTTCATGAGGTTATCTATGAACACTGATAGCACTGTGGGAATGGAGATGTAAGGAAAACCAACAAAACAAAAAAATTAAACACTTATGAAGAGCTAGATAAGTTTTGTTAAGTGCATACTGTTGTTTTGACAGTTTGAGAATCTGCACAGATTTTACTTTTTATTACACTGACATCAAAAGCTGTATTGATGGGAAAGGACCACATTTCTAACAAAGAAAGACACATAAAAATTAGCATTTATCTTCTGGTGATATTGAGCTTTCTAAGGGTAAGTCATAGTATTTTCCCCTTCCTGCAAAGAACTGTCTCAGAGAACTGAAAATGCATTGGCAGGTTAAGACTTCCCAATTAAGAACATGATGGAGACAAATCCTTGAAAAGATGTATATAAATTGCACACATGAAATACAAACAATGCAAACATCTCTGTATACAAAATATGCAGTTGTGCATTCAAAAGAGGTAATGGCATGCAATAATAGGAAATTATTTGAACATCTGTTTGTACATTAATCTGCATATTTTTGCACATGCAATCATCCATTTGCATCAGCATATTTTGCATGTCTCATGCACACGATAGACACCTGTTATTAAAAACTAGATCCATAATATGCTGCTGATTCCCTTAAATATAACTCTATTTTCATGAGGTTTAGCATAGAATGGAAAGGGTAGTACTTTTTTAGGAAAGTGGACAATACACACAGGATGATATTAGTACATTCAAGTACATTCACATCTCCTTCCCCTATGCTTGAACAGTAGATCTTAGGGTTCAAAGAGATAGCCAAGCTGGTAGGTGATGAAAGCCAAACCACATGGCAGAGATGAATCATGAAAATTCGACTCTTTCCTTCTGGTAGAAAAAGGATGAGCTCATAGGGATAAGTTAAAAAATCATGCTCATCAACTATGCCAAGCACCATGTTTACCTAGCACATAGTACATGGTCAATAAATATTTACTGATTCCTTGGTTAATAATGTAATACAACATTTCATTGAAATACCACTTTCAGTTAATGGTTACAAGGGTTTGATGAGTTTTGTTTTTTTTTTTTTTTTGACTGCTTTTTCTGGCCTATCTCATTTAATTAACATAGGAAAAGTGAGCAAATATTGAACATTTGAACTAAAAACACTGTGTGTTGTTACTAACAGGGAATATGATTTGAACTAATTTGTTTAGTACTTGATTTTCTAAAATGGGAGACTATGTTGAGAAGGCAAATATGCAGTACACATGGTGCTACTATCCCCCTCTTTATGGCAGACATAAAAAATCTACCCCAGCACTTTCCTTGCAGAGACTGAATGTAGCCATAAATTCTATCTTAACACAGCATTCCAGACTACTCCCACCAACTGATCAAATTTGGCACACAAGATGGACCTATTTCCTATCATTGGACTATATTATCTCTAAGGCCCCTTCCATAAACAGAATCAAGTACTCTTACAGAACACTAAAATCCTACGTGTTTAAGAAGCCATTACAATTATCTGGTTGTTTTCTAAATACAATATATCAAATATGCTTTAAAACTAGCTGGCAGGGGTTAAGTCTCAGCACTATCACCACCACAGCCTGAGTTCCATCTCCAGCCAGGGAGCTAGCCCACAAATGGCACCGCAGACCTCCATTGTCTGACCCTCTGCTCCCCTCAGCAGTGTATTTCAATAGGTCCACCTGTGTTCTTGCATGCATAAATAAATAAAAGCAAATCTTTAAAAAATAAATACTAGCTGGCCATTGGTTAAGACTTGAAAAATATTTATTACATGTGCAAGTCCACTGTAATAGAATTTTAAGTGTATTTAACCCATGAAATATGCTAAACCAAAATAATGTTCAATATATTCCCTTCTTTTACATTATCCATAAGAAGTACTTTCTTCGAGGCAGTTAGGCAAAGCAGATCAGGAAAGCAGCATGAAGCAGTATTTTGCACAGCATAACCCTCTGCTATGGAAGAAAGACAGCAGCCGTGGTCCCAGCTTCTGCCAGACAGAGCGTTGGTGGTGTGATGGAAAGCACAGAAACTGGGAGGCTCGTTAAAGGGACACATTCAGACTACTCAAGTAATATGAAAAGATGGGAAAGAAATGTAGCTCTCAGAGAGCACCGGTTTTCAAGAAAAAATTGCTAAGGAAACCTTCAGTGTGGTAAGCATTGCAAACAACTGAAATGAATCCATCAGACATGTATACTGAGAATTTGCAATGTGTCCAGAGCTGCACTATGTTCTTAGAGAAGTGTTATAAAAGACTCTAACTCATTGCCTGGTTTTGGAGAAATTACATTCTAGGTGAAAGAAACAAAACTTACAGAAAGTGTTACAAAATTGCTCACAAGACAACATACTTTCCCTCCCCCCACCCCCAGCTACCTCTATGTCAGCTTGGACAACATTTCAATCAACTAAATCATGGCAAGTTACAGCAAAGAATACCCAAAGAACTCTTTATAATGTAGCAAAATGCCCCATGTTGTGGTTTTTGCCAAGTGGGTCATTTTCCTAACTAATGTGCCATACCTCTTCATTTCATGATGGTGGTGGCATGTTCTTTGTGCCTCACGAAACACATACCTCTTGCTTCTAGAACTCTCATTTATATTTCCCCTAAGAAATCACTCTTTTGCCACCTTCAGTCTTTGAGGGTTGGGTGGGACTCACCTTCACACCCTAGCTCCACGTATAGGAATGACAGTGAGCCTAAGACTAGGTGAAAGAGAAACTCAATATATGGCTGGACTAGCTGATGGCCACAGGGGGAAGTTGACTAACAATCTAGTTCAAAAAAAGGGCAATAGGGCAGAGAGATGGAACAGACCTAACCCTTTAGGCATAATAAAAGCACCTGGGTATAGCGATGTCCACTCAAAGCTATATTCCCGGAACTTCCAGTTATTCCGACCAACATAGTCTTCCTTCCTACCCACCACCCACCTTAAACTGGGTTAAAATGGAATTTACCACAAGCAACCTGGAAACTCAATCCACATCACTGGCATTTATTGAAGCAGTCAGTTGGTCCCCTGTAGTGTATAAAATTTGTGCAGAAAGAACTGAAATAATTTTCCTTATACAACAAAGATCAACAAAAATACAAAATAATTTGAAGCACCATTTTACTCTAAAATATTTTCTGTAGCTACTTTCTTACCTTTTTGGGTCCCATTTCTCTTCACATTGCCCAAGACCCTCCCAAACATTCCCCCTCTGGGAAATATTAGGAAATAAATGACTGTCACAATTGCCCATCAGTGTAATCTTCCCTTGAATTCTGATTCTTTCAAGTTGTTAGTAGAGAAAGAATCTGGATGAAAACTGGGAAGAATTACCAAAATTCCAAGAAATTCACTTTTAGGTCAATTGATTGGACTATTAATTCTCGCTTTAAAGTCTATTTTCCTCCTTGATATTTCTTCTGAGTCCTGCCAACTCTCACTGAATCCCTCAAAGGGACATGCCCACATAATATCAATTTTACCTCAGAATTCAGGTGATGGCCTAGAGACAGCAGGATGCTGGCGGGCACTTAGCTGTTTTGCCTGACTCCAGGAAATAATTGATGCAATGGAATTATCTAGGGGATGAAAATCATAAAGAAACCACCAAGCTGAGGAGGGGTTAAGTCTCTCACATAATATCAGAATGAATCGTATTAGCTGCCTAACTGAACCCCAGTCCCTAGTTCATTGCCTAACCTAAGAAGTCACCCTGCAGCTTTAATGAAAGTTAGCTGTGGGAACATCTCCCTCACAGCCGCCCTACTACTGATAGCACTTTTAAACTAAGCATTTGTTCTCCTTAGCCTACTTCCTGTTTAGAAATCACTTCTATTTTGAGCAATATGTTTACTTTTTCACCTTTTTGTAGAGGAATTGCATTTTATTAGCTAGAATTCAAATACAGCTAAATGAGGAAAACTCAATAAAGGAACTGAAAAAAATTTTTCATCCAATAAATTTACTGTAAAATGCCAAGTTTGTGGCTGTGCCTGCAGTCATTTTAGTTATAGGACACATAGTAGGAAACAGTTTTAGGGTTTCAGCCATTAGTTTATAAATTGAATAAGATGGATGTGTTCATTCATAGGAAGTAATGTAATTTTTCTTGGGAAAGTTTAATATTATACAAATCCATTAGCATATTTACAAATTAATCTTCCCTTAGGAAAAAAAGATTGAAGATTTACAGAAGGAAGGGCTTTATTACTTTTAAAACTGCATTTTGAAAGAAAATAAAAGAAAAAGAAGGAAAATTATATTGAACTATAAATGCCTTTTTATGACTAGTAGTTTTGTAACACCAAAATTTATGAAAGGAAAGGAGACTAGAGCAGAACATAGAAAGGGTTTTCAAGGAGCTCACAGAAATTGCAACTCCTATATCACAAATTGCAAACTCCCATAAAATTAAACCTGTTTATTTGAATGCAAACTAAATGGTATTAAATTCATGAGACACTTAAGGCTATTAATGTGAATTTCTCCTGGATAATTTTTTTTGTCTAAACTCTCTAGCTACTTGTTCTAATTTTGACAAGGTGAGATTTTAAACCTTCATAACACCAATGACAACAACAAAAACCTATGTTCATTTAATTTCTTCCTCAAACTCACAGTGACTTGTTAATGTTGAACAAGTAACTGACAACATAATTAATTCCTAACAATCCACTGTCATAAAATAGACTTCCCTACAGAGAGACACTTGGAATGTGGTATAAAGAAAGTCTCAATTTACACACAAATTCCAGATATATTATAAAAAGAGAACTGAATTTATTTTCCCCCAGATACTCTCCTTTTGCTCATCCCTGGAATTTACTTCATGAATGTTCTTTTTTTAAGAACAAGTTAAATGGACTTTCTACACAAAGAATGCAATATTATATTATAACAATCTAATAAACAAGATACAAACTTTGGTGATTTATTAATAATGATTTGTAACATTTCTAACTACTAAAAAAACCTGAAGTATCAAGTATATTAAAATATTCTTCGAGGGGAAAAATATATCCCAACAAAATTTGAATCTCATCACACACAATTCTTCAGATTGAAAGTCACATAATAATAATTAATAATAATAATAAAATTAAATGACTAGTCTTCATTGATCACCTCCTGTATTCTAGGACTATACTAAATGTGTTCAGAGTTATATGTTCTTTTTAATATTCACAGCTATTGTATCTGGTAAGTACTATAATCCTTTGCATTTTACAGATGAGAAAAATTAAGTTTAAAGACAATAAAGAGCAAAGATATCCAACTACACATGCACTCCTTTGTTTGTTGCAGTACTTTTTACAATAGCCATGTAATGGAAACAGCCTAAGTGCCCAATGTCAGAGCAATGAATTAAGAAGATGTGGTATATGTGAACAGTGGAATACTACTTGGCTCTAAAAAGGAGATGAGCTCTTGTCATGTGCAAAATGAATGGAACTAGAGGGGATTATGCTCAGTGAATTAAGTCAGAAGGAGAAAGGCATGAAATACTGGATGATTTCACTCATACATAGAAAACAGAGAAACAAAACAAGGAACTGATGAAAGTTAACCATAACAACCCTAAAAATATGACTGCAGAATTGAGGCTACAAGAGGGGAAAAGGAGAACAGGGAAAGGGCCCAATGGTCTATGGTAAAGGACTGTGGGTAGTTAGTGGAAGGTGTGGTGTGGTGACATACATCTGAGGAGGTATGAACTTATTGCCAAAATTATAGTGTTAAAGTCAACGCTACCTCAAATTAAAAAATGATATTTAAGTAGTAAATAGTGGACTCCAGAATACATTTTCTCTGATTCCTGCATCTTAACTATATTCTATCCCTTGAAATTCAAATAATTAAACATCTTCCCCAAAGCTCAGTAGGAGGAACTATTGATAATTCAGAGATAAAGACCTTGCTGCTATAATTTAACCATGCCAGATAGTGGGACATTTCTTTCTATAATATTTATTCTGTATCTTTAATATATATATCCACTAGTTATATGTTGTCGTTTTTTTTTCAACTATCATTTTTTTGCTTTTCTTTTCTTGAACATTACATTTTCCTTATGCTACCATAGCTCTAAAACAGTATCTCATTTTTTTTTATTTTTTAAAGATTTTATTTATTTATGCATACGTACATTTACCATAAAATGCCAAGTTTGTGACTGTGCCTGCAGTCAAAATACAAGGCCAGGAGTGTGTGTGTGGGGGGGGGAGGTTGAGAGGATTCACCAGAGACAGAGTGGGGAGCAGAACAGGCAGATCAACCAAAATACACTGCTGAGGGGAGCAGCGGGCGAGGCAGGAGTGGTCTGCTGCGCCATGTGGGAATCTCCCCAGCCGGGTGTCAAACTCATACTGCAGTGGCTGCTGATAGCTTCATAGTGCTGAGATTTAACCTCTTGCATTAAAGTGGCCCAGTATCTCAGGCCCAGTATCTCATTTTTAGATTAAACATCCTCACTTATAATAGCAGTCCCTGAAAGCATATAATGTCAGGTTCTCTCCCTACTTGTTCCCCTCCCCCTTGACTCACTGTTCTTTCCATGTCCCTCTTTCAAAAGCATCTCACCTGGGCACAAACCTTCAAAGATTTGATTACTAACAAAAGTAAGTCTTCTGAATTTTAGCTCAACCTCCTCCTTGAAGCTCTCACATGTTTAAAATTTTGGCAATTAAATTTTGGGATTAGCTAGAAAATGTATCAATTGCCAAAGAGTATACAAAGAGTATTTCTGAAAGGTCACACATATTTTTTTCACTTTTCAAGTTATACCAAACCAATTATTTAGTATTAACTTTGGATAGGAAATAAACCTATTGGGCAATACTGCAGAACCAAGCCTACGACAATACTGAAATTGTCACCTTTGTGTGAGGAAACAAGAGTTTATCTCATGCCTCAGTTCTTCCTGCACAATCCTTTAATGATGGTCTTGAAGTCAACCAGAAGCCAAAAAAATGTGATGTTTCTGGTTAGAGTTGCTGAAACAGGTTTTATCACAGTGATAGAATGGAACCCCTTCTTGGTCCTCTCTCTCTGGAAAAGAGCTGAATTCAAATTTCAGTGGAAGTACCAGATCAGTCTGAAAGGACCACCAGAGAGCCCCTTTGTCCATAAAGAAATACTAAACACCTATGATATAGCCAGAACCCCACAGAACACACATAAGCAGATAGTGCAATGTATGTTTGTATAGCATTTCTGCCTTCAATATATCACTTCATATTAATAGGTGAAGTAAAAAAGGGACAGCTGTTGGTTCTCTTTATTCAAGAGAGAAATTGAGAACTGTAAATGCTAAATGGCTTTTACATTTCACCTAGTAAATGGCAGTGGAGCTGAGAAAAACAAGATCAGCCTTTCAGATTAGAGCACCCCTCAAACTTCCTCTCGTGACATGCGCTGCAGTCCATCACACTTAACCTACACTTTCCGCACCTCCATGAGGAGAATAGCCACAGATATACCTATTTGCTTTGGCAAGAACTCAAAGAAATAAGCTTGCAAAGCTGGTCCTTTCTTTGTGCATTAACTTTTTTTTCTCCTTTCCACACATGCATTACAAGAACATCAGGTACACCCATTTACTGCCACCCCCTCATCCCACTGTTCTTCCTAAAGTGACATATTAATTACGGCTCATTTGAAATTTTCTCTTACAAATGTAGGCTCAGACTTCAACACCTAAATAAATTATATATACACCGTGTAAACCTGTTTGTTCCAGGTTTCTTAAAAGGAGAAAATGAATGCAGTATATTAATCATCAAACTGATGTACCTGATTGAAAAATAAATTATTTAAATGAGTTACACTGTGGATTTTTTTTTAAATATGCTACTTTCTAGAAGACTTTTTCAACATGAAAAGTGAGAAGAATGAAAAAATTATTAAAGTACAGTGCCAAGATGACAAAGAGAAAAAAATATAAGCTATGTGTAAGCTACACAATTTTAGTCAATCTAAACTATTGGGTCTTACTATCAATGGATTCTGCATTTATCAATCAAATTTATCAGAGAGCATTCTAAATTCACTTTTAAGAAGCTCTAAAAATCCAAATTGACTCCTACAGATCTAAATGCATTTTATACCTGGCATGGAACCACCCCCTAATGTAGGTATATTTTGTAAAGAAATTTAACTTCCAAGTATATGAAATAGAGATAAGTGAAATAGCCATAATATGTTTATTCAGTCTATATCCCCTGTGATTTAACTTCAAGAGTAAATTCCTCATTTTCCCATTTTATTTAAAACCACAATGCAATACCAAGCATACGACTAACAATTACAAGGATGAAATTCCTATTAAGATCAAATATAAGGAGAAAGACATAAAACTCATGAGGGGAAAAACCTCCTTGAATAGAATGTAAGTAGTCTGAATGGTGAGTGAAACTACCACATAGAGTGTGCATGAATCAACGGAAAAAAAAAAATAGGGAAACCCAGTGAGCACAATTTATTATACTCAGCGGGTACAGGAAGACACTCAATGATGAGAGTTATATTAGTCAGGGGAGGCTAATTGCTTTAAAAAAAAAAAAACACACACACTGAAAATTTGGAATGGAACAAACTTAAGAGAATGTTATTTAAATAATAGTAGTGAGTGGAAAAACAATGTTGATGGGACCCTCCTTATATAGTCTAGGCTAATAAAGGGTCTGCCATATTTAACATATGGTTTCCAAAGTCACAAAGGGGGTTGTCTCCCTTTCAGGCAACAGATAAGAGACAGAAGAATGGAGAGATGCTCACAGTGACTTCAGCAGGCAGGTGGGGGTGGGAGGCACATCTTCTGCTCACATTCTATTGGTTAGGCCTCGTCACGTGACCACATTATGACTAAGGGAGGCTGGAGAATGTAGCTGTGTGATCATGAAGAAGACTTTTTTTTAACTACTACTTTCTGCCAGTCTGCTCATCTGGTCACTATAGTCATATTCACTCTTCTTCCACACTTAGAACACAGCTGTATCCTGTAAGGAGAAAATCCACTTAATGCCTCCAATTCACAGCTCATGGGTCACTGAGCTATTGTAATATTTTCTACTCAAACGTGATGTGATTTCTTATGGCCCTGTGAGCTGTGAGCTAAGGCAGGCTTTTCTTCTCCCCCATTTATAATTCTATATTAACAGCAGAGCAGAAACAAGATAACTCTAATAAAGACTCCGACTGACAGATGAAAATGGTAGACACCGTAATCACATATCCATCGTAATGATGAAGCCCTGCTGGACAGGTAGAGCATTGCGACAATTCCTGAGAGTCTGGCAAGAGCCAACGTCTTGATTCATCTCTCTTGGAGAAGCTATTATGTCCATTCTTCCCCATGACCCTGGCTTTACCCTTTGGGATATTTTTCCTTATCCATTATCCTACATGGCTCTGTCTGAACTGGGCATCGAAAAAAAAAAATGTATTCACAAAGAACTAAACTATCATTTTCCATTTCCTGCTAATTTAAGTATGGAAAACTAAGAGTTTTTTTATAATCACAGAATTTTGTAAAAGTCGGTTTAGTGTTTTATTGGCAATAAAATTCCCTCGAAATCGTAGCTTCTGATCTATTTATTTTTGGTCAGTCCCAAGAGTCAATGATAATCACCTGGATTATTTTCCAAATTCAATTTTCAGTCTCACTAGAATTTTAGAACGTTTTCGCCCCCTCACAAAGAAACTGCATTCCTTTTAGCTACCACATACCTACTCTTTACATCATCTCTAAGAAAACGTTCTCTCTATACAGATTTGCCTACTCTGGACATAAAAATGTGATCATATAATATGTGGTCTTTTAGCATGATTTCAAGGCTCATCCATGTAGAAGAATATTTCACTACTTCATTCCTTTTTTATGGTTGAATAACATTACGCTGCATGGATATTCTGTGTTTGTTTTTCCATTCATCAACTGAATATTTGAACTGCTTCAACTTTTTGACCATCACAAATAATGCTTGTACATTCATGTATTCTGTGGAGATATGTTTTAATTTTATGAGACTGAAATTTTTAGGTCATATAATATTTTTATGTTTAGCCATTTTGAGGACCTACCAGACCACTCCTACTAGAGAATGCCAATAAGATTTACAGTCCAAAGAACTAAAACTGTTAACACAAAATTCTTTATCCAGCAAGCCTAACTTCCAAAAATAAAGGCAAAATAAAGTTTTTTCACATACACAAGCTCTTAGAGTATCTGTGCTAGCAGACCTGAATTACAAGAAATACTAGAGAGATTTTTTCAAACTAAAAGCACAGGACCCCAGACAGCAATTTGAATACAAAATAAAGCAAAAAAGAGCACTAGTAAAGCTATCGTGCAATCTTAATACACAATACAAGTGCATATTTTATTCTGTTAACTGATTTTAAAACATAATAGTATGCAACGATATGTATATAGTGTGTTGTTGGACCTATAAGATATGGAAATGTAACCAATAATAGCACAAGGCGATGGATGGGTGCAAAGATATATTGAACTAAGTAAATTACTCCAGGTGGTAACTTGAATTCAGAAGAAGTGTTGTCTTTTCACTTTCTTGAAATTTAATTTTGAGGAAGTCCAGTTTATTATTTTTTTGCTGGCATTCATGTTGTTGATGTCATACCTAAAAATCCATTGCCATGTACATATTATTGGTGTTCCCTTGTAAGTGATGATTCATTCTTGTCTTGTGATTTCAAGACTTTTTAAACTTTACCTTTCAGCATTTTTATTATGATGTGTCTACTTTTAAATCTCTTTGAGTTTATCTTCATTGGTGTTCATTGAGTTTCTTAGATTTGTAGATTGATGTTTGATAATCAAGTTGGAAAGTTTTCAGCTGTTATTTCTTTAAATATTTTTTTCTGCTATTCTTTCCTCTCCCTCTGGTCCACCCACTAGATATATTGTGATGTGCTAATGTTGTCCCATATTACCCTGAGGTACTGTTTGTTATTATTACTTTTTGTTCTTTGGATTGCATAGTATCTATTAATCTACAAGTTTGTGAGCTCTGTTTTGTGTGTTCAATTCTGCTGTTGATCCCCTTCAGTAATTCTTTTACTTGTATTTTCAACTCCATAATTTCTATTTCTTCATTGATATTCTGTATTTGAGCCATCATTGTCATCACAAAATCTTTTAGTTTTATTTGTGGTTTCCATAGTTCTTTGAACAAATTTTAAACGGCTCATTTTAAATCTTTGTTAAATCCAATATCTCACAGATTCATCTCACAGTTTCTTATTGTTTGCTTGTTTTTTTCCTGGTTTATGGGACATATTTTTTTTTACTCATTACAGGTTTCACAAGTTTTTATGTAAACCAGACATTTTAGTACATCTTATTACTTGGTCTTCTTCTCCAGGTACTGTTATTATTTATTCAGTTATTTTGTGAATGGTTGGATTATTTCAGTAAAATATACCTTTGCATACTATGAAACTCTTTTATTATTGTTCCTTAAGGGGTACAGTATTAGGTATATTACTGAGATGACCTAGAATGGCAGGTGTTTTGGCAGGGTTTTTCGTTTGTTTGTTTTGCTATCTTTCCCCTGACCACACTGTTAATCACTAATAATTGCTAGCTGAATGTTACATTTTTCAACAATACCCTGGGGCATAATTTGCTTCATAGTCTAACCCAATCAAGTTTAAGAACCTTTATAGGTATAGTTCTTAGGTCACTGTTCAAGATTTTTTTTTATACCGGGAAGACTTCTCAATTGTCTTCCTATGATTCTCTTATGCAAAGTATCTAGCTTATTATTTAGTCTACATCGCCAATAAATTTATTAATCTCCCTTCACCACAATTTCCACTCTTTTGGGCTACTCTTAGATTTGAATCTCTCTATACTTTGCTGCAAATAAAGGTAGTTAATATGGGGAGAAATTTGGGATATTATTCCATGTCTGCTTTTCCTCTCTCCACCCTCCAGAAAAATCTCTAAGTCATGACTGGGGTGGGGAGGATAAAGGACTGCTTCTCTGAACAACACCTCAACTTTAATAAGTTAGCATGGGGTGGGAGAGCAAGGAAAGCATTGGTGAGAGAAGCAACAGTCTCAGGTCACCTCAGTTTTTCATTATTAATGTGAAACTTTACATTCCACGAGCCAGGCAAGAAAAAAACTCTAAAATTTCTAAATGAACCCATGGGAACTCATTTTGAATCACCATGGCTAATAAATACAGTGGGCATACACTTTACTGAAAGCTGCCCATAAACCTAGAAGAGGAACTGGCAGAGACCGCGAGGAAGAGAATGGAGGCTGAAAACATGCAAATTAATTCATGGAGCAGGACCCAGGTAAAGCTGAAGAATTAGAAGTATCAACTACTTCTGAAGATGTTGGTAAAGCAATCAGGGTCCCAGTGTTCTCACTGATGCAATAGCCTACTTGGAGACTCCATATCACACAAAAGAGCTGGGCAGAAGAAGGGGACTCATTCAATCATACCTACCCAGAACTTAACTTCAAGAACAGGTATCTAGGGCAAGATGAGGCAGCACATGCAGGAAGACAGCTCTCCAACTGGAAGTCGGAGGGGAAAGGAGCCCTGTGTACTGGTTGTAGTATTCTAAGGTAGGGTTTCGTATCCCTGAGCTGAGAGTCAAAAGGGAGGAGTGGGTCTTAGTTCAAATTCTACATATTTGCACAGTTCTTACCAATTTTAGCAGATTTTCTTAATAAATATTTCTTCATTTGCTTTATGTTCATAGGATCTTTAAATTTTTTAATTTTGACCAATTTAACTAGGGACAAGATCTAAGAAGCTCCCCCACACTTACAATGCCAGAATTAGAATTCCCAAGCCCCTTAATTTATTTTTGCTACAATGGTGAGTCAGTTTAACTAAGAAGCATTATAGTAACTTTGACAAAGTCTTTTAAGCTTTTTTGCCAATTCCTTGGAGTACAGAAGCAGTTAGCCTTTACATCACCAGGAGGTCATTTATACTTGTAAATCATCTAATTCATCCCTGAGCTCATCTCATCCTTGTAATACCATGCTAAGTACAGCAAAGAGCAACATACAAATATTCTGTTTTTTTCTAACAAGATTTTTTCAGAGTAGCTGGCTTAGCATATCTCCCTCCCAGGTTTTTGCAGGCAATAGTTTTACCAAATGTTTAACCACCGCATAATTTGTATCTCTACTATCTTTCCACTCCCCTATATTTCTTTGTTGATTTCTGCTACCCAACCACTGTAAGTCAATGCCCCATATTTTAAGTTTTTGACATGGCAGCAACATAGTTCAAGATACTAATTTCTGTTTTAATTATGTAAGGCAATACCAGCAAAATAAATAAATCGAACTGAAATTTATTTTCTTTTCATATAATAGTTCTGGGCTGGAGATCAGATCAGATGGTCAGTACCCTCACTCAAACTAACATAGAAATCAAAGAATAGAGAAAGTTCTTTGTGAAGGATATGCAAGATATCTTTCAGACAACACAATCTAACATATATTTTTGTCTTAATAGAAAATAGGAAGCTTATAAATCCCCCCATTATAGACTTGAAGAGTTTGTGAACATTTATAGGCACAGCATTATTAAGAGAGCTTTTCTAAGAGGGAATTTGTAAGTATGCTGAGAGTAATATTACAGAACATGCTAACATTAAAAGGGAATTTTATTTCCTGAAGTCTTTGCATTTCACATATTTGTGAGTGATAGATATTGGTTTCCCCAAACTCATATTTTTTTTCATGGGGTAAAATTTCTACTCTTCTACCTACCTGGAAAACTTAATGATGGAAGGAGAATTTTAAGCTTCTTCTCTCTGCACCTTTCTCCATCCCACAGTTTTATGGACTGAAATATTGATAATTACCATCACCCTTTCCCCAATTCATATGTTGAGCAACTATCTCCTAGTACCTTTGAATGTGACTTTATATGCAGATAGGGTCTTTAAAAAGGCAATTAAGGCAAAATGAGGTCATATATATGAGGTGAATGGGGAGGAAGGTAGGCAAAGTCCAACATAACTGGTCTCCTTAGAAAAAGAGTGTATTTGGACATTGACAACAAAGACACCCAGGGGCAACCATAGAAGGAAAAGGTAGCCATATACAAGCCCAAAAGAGAGCCTCAGGAAAAGCCAACCTTGATATCCAGCTATCTATCTTGATATCCAGCTTCTAGCCTCCAAAATTGAGAAAATAAATGTCTGTTGTTTAAGCCACCCAATCTGTGGTATTTCGTTAGGACAGCCCTAGCAAATTAATACACATAGTAAGAGAGGGAATACATACTTGGGAAATTTAGGATAAGTCACGGGGCATGTTTGGAACTTACCAAGAGTAGATAGTAGCCAAAGAGCAAGGTATTTATCCATTCAGAAAGATTATAATTAAATAAATACTACAAACTGGGAGCTGTGTGAGATGCTGCTAGTTCAGCAGTAAAACAATCAGATGCGGCCCCTAAAGATACTATTGGAGAAAAAAAAATAGACATATTGCATAGTAGAGAGCTGAGGGTGGAATGAAGACTGTGAATTAAAGCAGCCAGTCTAAAGAAATTTCTGATCTATTGACCAGATTCTTTTGATACTACGGTGTTAAGGGGCGGCCTACCCCTGAATGGTAGTTTATTTTGAACAGATGGAACAGAGCTTGGATATAAGCCACAGAGACAATTACAAGCTAAGGGTTTCTCCAGTTTTCTAATGAGGAGCAGCTTCCAGCTATCACTTAAACCATGCTGATTAAATGAAGTATACAAATACATAAAGCAAAGCCTAGATATGCATAGTCAAGGCTAATACAATCCAATAATTGCATACAATTTAATTCACAATATGGATACTATAGTAGTAATGAGGAAAGCATAAGCTTTGGAATAAGATTCAATGTCAAATGAAACACATACATAATAGGTACTAGTGAGATGCCAACTACCGCTAGAAGAGAGAAGAGAGGAGTAGAGAGAAGAGAGAAGTAAGAAAGAAAGAGAAAAAAAATAGACATAGCCCCTGCCACTGTTGAACTTGGCACATTATTCAATCTCTCTGAATCCATCTTCTTATATGACAAATCAGGATCATGATAGCTATTTTTGGATAGTTTTCATAAAGAATAAATGAAAAAGAAAAGGCATTTAAAAGCACTAAGCACAGTGCCTGGCAAAACTGCGTTGGATATTATTTCTTTCTTCTCTCCACATCTACTCTGTAAAATGTAATCAGTTAAAAGAATCCCTTCGGTATTGTTCAAATGAGTCACCAAATATTGCAATTTTCATAGCCAAATTCAAATGCTTAGAAAAAGATAACTAATGAGGATGTATCTTGTTTGATTGATGAAACTTTCAGAATTTTAAGTGTATTCTTCTAGAAGATACACATGTTTATTATTTTTTCTCTTTTTTTGTCAGGTTGCTCATCCTTATCTCTAAAGTAGTAAACTCAGAGCATAGATGAAAATCATTTGATGGGCCTCCCTAGTGGTGCAATGGGTTAAGTGCAGCACTGTGGAGCTGTTGGCAGCTGCAGCGTGAGTTGGATGCCGGGCCAGGAAAATTCTCACATGGCGCAGCAGACCTCTCCTCCCTCACCCGCTACTCCCCTCAACAGTGTATTTCAGTTGATCTGCCTGTTCTGCTCCCCACTCTGTCTCTGGTGAATACTCTCACCTCCCCACCCCCACAAACACACCTCTGGCCTGCACCCCAGCTTGTATGCATAAATAAATAAATCTTTTTAAAAAATCATTTGTTGAAAGAGAATATAAAGAGTATGTCACGAAGAATAATCTGCAGTCACTGGTATAAATATATGTCATTCTCTTAAAGCATTAACATGGTCTTAAAAGTTTACTTGGAGACTATACTAACACATATATTCAGTAATATGTAATTATCTCTCCCTTCTCCAGAGAAAGATAAAAACAATCAAACCAAGGAAAAATCATGTCTGTAACCTTAAAAATGGTACTTACAATAGTAGAGAACATATAGCTCAGATAGCATATCTGTATGTTTGTGTTATCTGTATTTTATTGAGCCAGATTCTCCTTTTATCCAAGGAATTGCGAGTTTGGTTAAGAACTCTAGAAAGAACTGTTCCTTCCTTTTCACAACATCAGGGAGTAGCTTCAAATACTTAGAGAATCTAACAGCCATAATCTCAAAAAACTATGGTTTGGTGCACTAAACCCCCAAATTAATCTCAAATCCTATACACTTATCTATATCTAAGTCAATGAATTGCAGCCTCTTGAGTCAATGTGTCTCTTTCTCTTATCTCTTTTACTCCTTCCCTCCAGCTAGACCAAGTCCCATGAATTAGAAAAATTTTATTTAGGATAAAATTTTACCTTTCATAATGGGCTGCCTGCTTTTATTCTAATCCCAAATACCCCCTGTCCCTTCCCCAAACAACTTGCTTATATCTCCTCCTCTTACTTTATAGATTTGAAACAGCTGGGCTATAATTAAATTTAACCCTTAGCATCCATCTTATTGATCAGTTGCTTACTTTATTTAAGGTATGATGCTAAACTCATTAGTAATTACACTCAAATATAAAAACAGATAATATCAAGTATAATTTCTCTATACTTTTCACATTTATACATGAATGTATATTCCCTTCATTAGACTGTAACGGTCTGTGATCAAATAAATAATGCTAAAAAACTTTTGTCTTTAATTCACTTGGTGGCATGTAAAATATCCATAGCTGTGGTGTATAATGAAAGCACCCTCTTTAGAGATCTCTGCAAAATCTTCATGAAGTGGAAGTCATTTAAGACAGAACATTCACATGATTTGAACAACCTTAGCAATATAATAAACAGAGAACAATCTTCTGGGTAATATCAAAGTTTACTTAAACAGATTGATAACACTCTCACCAAAAGTAGCAGGCACATTTTTCACAGTTTGTTCTCTTCTGTATGACTTACCCATCAAGCAAGATAGCACAATTACTGAACTTCATTCCCAAAACCCGACCCCCCAAAGAACTCAGAGAGGGAAAACATCCAACAACAGCAATGGTATATCTCTTATATCACATGACTGTGGAAGCTATGTAAAAATAAGTACACTTCATTAAAATCAAGAAGTAAAGGGGTATGTGTAGAGAAAATACGGTACCCCCAAAAGAAAAAAAAATACATTATTATTTTCTCCAGCCTTAATTTTTTTTCCTCTCCCCCACAGATGCCTTTACAAATTCTTCACCTGATGCTCATGGTAAGATTGGTTAATAGAAATGTCTCAGTAAGGAATAACTGATCTCACAAAACCAAATACAATTTCTATGTCAACATCCATGAGTTTTCACTTTTCCTTTTTTATTCCAAAACTGCCTCAGCAGTTATTTAAGTCATGAAAGTGTTAATGGAAGTAACCATAAATCAGTATTTTAAAATCCCCTGCCAGCATGAACTGCTATATTTAAAAGGAGAGGGGTAGGTTTAAGACCACACTCCACAGGACCTCACAGTTGTTAAAGGCAGCTTCTCATGATCTGGTAACTCTGAAATATGATGGCTTTCCTTTCTTTTAATTCTGACTCTCCAAATAGAAATCTTCTACAGGTTACACAAGGACCTATGAAATATCAGAAATTACAAACATAAAGGAAAATACTTTCAGAGTTAAGTATCCTAAAATAAAAATCATTTAAAATTTAAAGGACACTTAAGTACAGGACTTTATTTGAAACTGCTTATTTGTTTTCTCTATATAAAATTTGCTTCTCTACTAAAATTGAAAACAATAAGAAAAAGCAGCAAAATATAGCAAATCCACCTGTAACTTGCTGCATCAGGTAAAACTCATTCGTGTACTTCTTTGACAATTGCATGATGTCTAAGGACATGTGTTCTGCAAAGATCCAATGTTTGTAGTACAAAGCTTGAGATCAATTAATTTGAGATAAAATATGCCTGCATCTCCATGCAAATAAGTTTGGAAATAATTTTTAAGTAAATTTGTCCAAATGAATAGTTGAGTAATCAGGCATTTCCAAACCAATTGGTTATTTCAAGGAAGTCTGCTTTTCTTGGAGGGCACACTTTATAACATGTCTTAGCCAGTCGAAATTTAAAGCCAGATTATGGCGTCTATCACATCTCCAGACACGTACACAGTCAAATATGGCAAAAATTCTCTACAACAGAATTGGTCATACATTTCATTGAAACGACATCAGTCAACGTGACGTGTGTGTGGAGAAACACAGAAGAACATCTCTGCCAAAAGTATCTATTCCCTTCCCCATGCTTTTATTATCATTTCTCTTGTAGCATTTAGAATTCTAGTCATTATTTTTGCGCATCATTAAAAACCTTACCAGAAAGCAAGGATATTATCTACGAAGTCATTAATAAGTCATTAACACTTTACCTTGAATTAAATCAATCAGACCATACAGATAGTTTACTTAAAGGCCCTGAGGGAACATAATGCCGAACAGGTCACTGTGATGAGGGTAAGGATTTAAGAAACACAAAGTCTGGGCCATTTTACAAGAAGAGCTCCTAGAACACTGGGTGGTTTGTTAGGGTAGGCAGAATTGGAGAGGGTCATAAATGCAAAGATTAGAGGAAATGTCGAAGGGAGAAAACCTAGGGCATCATTTCCCTCCAAACCAACTAATATAAAACCTGCGTGTGGCTGAGCCAGCTTTTGAACCGCAGGAACAGCATATGATTTCTACTCCCAGACTAAATGATACAGGATTCAGTGGAGGCTTTCAACCCCATATTCCTAATAACAATTCTGTGTGAGGTATAGACTTTCCACTACAAACAGGTATCTTATCTTTGTCTGAAGAAAGTTTGGGGCTTCAATGCAAAAAGTTAAAATGTTGACACTTTACAGTGAGACACAGGCTAAGTGGAAGACTTGTGTACAGAGTCATCTGTCACTTTCATAAAGATCATGTGTTCCATTACTGAATTATTAAAGTTGCATCGAGACAGTTCTGAGACAAGTAATTAATTTCAGTTACTGTGTGTGTGTGTGTGTGTGTGTGTGTGTGTGTGTGAGAGAGAGAGAGAGAGAGAGAGAGAGAGAGAGAGAGAGAAAGAGAGAGAGAGAGAGAGAGATGAAGGAGGACATCTGACATAGTGAATGATTTGATTGAAGTGACTACTTTTGGCGGGTGATCTGACAGCCCTGGCAGGTAATCCTATTCCAGCCCAGAGCCACACCCTCACTCACAGCTGAGCGTTCAGAAACCCCCCACGTCCTTTAGATTACTGACCTATAATCACATACATCGCTCTTATATTCAATAAAGGAGACTTCAAAATAACAGCATTTTACTGAAAATTACACTGGAGGAAATTCTCTGAAGTCAATTAACGATAAAAGAATAAAGCTGTTAAACGAATATATTTTTCATGCTTCGGGGCTATGTGTTTAACAGTTTTCTAACTGTTCATTCATTTATAAAAAATACTTCAGTTATTATCTTCTAGAGTTGAAATTAGATACTTAATTGACTGGAGGGAAAGAAAGTCACTCACTTCTAGATACGGGAACTATTGTAAAATATTTCTATAAAATGCTTCATAAGACCACCATCAGCCCAAATTCTTGGCAAACATTCTTGTGTGTGTATATATAGTTGTTTTTATAAATGTCATGCTGTAAGAGCTAACTCCTTCAGAAACATGTTTATCTTAATTAGGAAAGTCAACAGACTTCTAATGGGAAGAAATGGGTATTTTTCTCTGTGGTATCGAAAGCATCAAAGGCCTAGTTCTTCTGCCAAACCAATCTTCCTTCCTGCCTGCCTTTCAAACCCAGGTGATTGCAGACAGCTGAGCAGGCATTTTCCCCAAAGCCTCTGTTGACCTGGCTCCAGTCTTTCAGTCTTTGCTCACTGTGTGTTTTCTTTCTCTTTCTCTCTCTCTCTCTCTCTCTCTCTCTCTCTCTCTCTCTCTCTCCCCCCCCTCCCTCCCCATCTCCTCCTCTCTTTCCCTCCCTCTCTTTCCCTTCTTTCCCTCTCTCTCAATCTCTGTCACTACTCTTCCTGTGTGGTTTTTTTGTGTGTGTATTTTTGCCTCAGGAAACCTAGGGATATTCATGGCACTGAGGCAAATAATGTGGAATTAAAAACTAAATTCTTGAGGCCTTATCCTAGCAACAAGACCATCACCATCTGTTCAGAAGACAAGCCAGCCATTATCCACTGCATTCTTTATACAAACTCCATCACCTGTGAGGGGAAAAACACTGCCCCTTCCTGGGTTCTCTTTGTCACCAGAGAAAGTGATCCGTTTTCCTCTGATGTAATAAAAACTAAAGAAAGCAAATGTGACTGGAAGCACTTAAACAAATTTAAAGAAATATATCAAGCTACTAAATGGTCAGTCGAAAATGTCTGATAATTATCATCTGTGCACAATAAAACCTGATAAAAAATACACTGCTAATAGCCATTATATTATTTAAATTAGAAAAGAACAAATGGAGTTGTGTGTTTGTATTTTTGGTGGTAAATGATTGTCTTATTCTTTCACTCATTTTTAGCTTCAAAAATTTTACTCATTTCACCTGTCAAAAACCACAGCAAAATTAATATCTTGAAAGTGGCATCAAAATGTTATTTCAGTGATTTGAGAGTAATAATCAGTCTATTCAGAGATCTAGTTTAATCCAGGAGGAAATTTTTTCCCTTAGAAAATGTTTAAAACAGTAAAGACAGTAGCTTAGCTATATTTTGTGCAGTAAAATTTATATTATTAGGAATAAACAAGGTCTGTTTCCTCTCCCAAAATAGTTTAGTGAAAAGGAAGAAAATATCTGTAGATATAACATTTGAAACCCCAGCCAGAATCTGAAATCCAGTTAAAGGAAATATGAGACAATTCTGGGTTATTTACTTCCATGCACAAAATACATAATAAATTAAGACAGAATATATGTACTGAATATCTACTGTGTACCAGCCCTTACATAATGTGCTATAACACATTTTTCAAAATTTAACATGGTTATTACGAAAAATAACAACAAATAGAAAAGAGCCCTCAAATCCTAGAACATATTCACTCTATAATTATAACTAACATTTGGTTAATGTCTATTGTTTCAAAATCTCTTGTTCCTACATCATTTGATCTTGTTAAAGAGCCTGTGAGGTCAACTGAACAGTTCTATCCATCACACATTTAAAGATGAGGAGACACAAGCTGGGAGAAGTTTTGCCCATGGCTTCTCAAGTTAAGAATCCAAAATCTGCTTTGTCCAAATTTGAAACTTAATGCTGTTTTTTTAAGACATTATATTTGTACCATCAAAAAAGAAATTTAAATGAATGCAAAGACAAAAAGCAAAAGCAACAATAAATCTTGGTTCTCTTGGACAGATTCTGACTTAACTGTTGGCTGATGTTCAAAAACATCATTCGTGTCTTACAGAAGCACCATTTCCATGAGCCGATGTTCCCAAAGTTATATGTAAAACATGAATTGAAGTTACCCAAGTGATTGTGAATTATCTTCATTTTTAGATCACACCTTATATTCCTAGCATCTGCAGATCGGCACTAAAATTGTCCTAGACATATCCCCCGTGACTCTTGCTGAAATTTTCCCAGTTACAGCTACAGTTGAAAGTTCTTGCCAATGAGGTAGGGATTTGAGAGGCAGCTGAATCATTCTCTTCATCCCATCTGTGAATATGCTTCGTCTGAAGGGAATAAAATCCCAATGTTTGGCTAGTTGCACAGGCTAGAAGGAATATATCTGTTGGTTACACCACATCAGAGCAGAACGAAAGCAGACATGAAAAATAAATAGTAACTAGACAAGATGCATAGTGAGTATGAGGAAGGACACTTTCATCCCTTAAATAGTTGAGATATGGCAAAAGGAAAATGGTTCTGCTAGAATAACTGTCTACAGCCAGCTGGGGCTACATGAGTACATGAAAATATTATAATTTGAAATACATACCAAGATACAGCTTTAAGATCTATTCAGGATCTTGAATGGAAAGGGGAATGAGGACTCTTTAGCAATGCCATCAAAAAAGGAAATAATTTTTCAAAATGCTGTTTTTCCCAGCAAGATATAACTAATACAAATACAAAACAATTATGTAGAAATCATTATTCCCAACCCTCGTTTTCAGATTAACTTAAAACAGGTGTTAGTGAAGCTCACAGAAATGTTTTGATCCCCATGTGGCCCGGTGACCTCACTTTCTCTGTTCCTTGAAAACAGAACATAGCGTTTCCTTCACCGTCCCCTATAAACATGTGCCGTGGTCACAAAGGAGAATGAAAAAGGGAAAATAATAGGATGGGCCAACAAACTAAGGAAATTGCATTAGTCCTCGATTGTAAAAGCAAACCTTGAACATAAGTGTCTTGTAAGTAAAAAGATTCCTTTCAGCTGGAGTGACAATCATTCCTGTTTGTCCCAAACATGGGTGGGGGTGGGGTGGGGGGTTTGGTTTGAGATGAGGGACTCTCCATGGTAAAATCATGAAAAGACCAGGTAAACTGGGGTGAGTCGTCTATCCTACTTAGCTGGGAAAAATTGGCCTACAATATAATTTGGCATTGCTTCTCACAGACTTTAACTTTTCTTTATGAAACATTTTAGGAAAGCAGGACTGAAAAGGATCCAGGTTCCTATTTTGAGAATTAAGAGCTCCAAAAGGCACCTGGTTAGCAGAAATCTGGGGTTTCAAACTTCTTAATTTATGCAAGCAACTGTGAATTTTGTCAATACCAAAACTATTGCCGGCCTCCCTTCACTGACACATCCTGTGCTACAATCAGATGTGAGTTTTGCCTTCCTTGTCTCCTGCCTGCTGCTGAATTATCCATTTACCCTACTATGCCTCTATTCCCCTTTACCAAGCATCAGTGCCTGATCATTCACTAAGAATAATTCATTAATAATGTGAAACCACCAAAAAATAATCCCATCCCACTACTTTTTTATTTAATAACAGAAATGCTGTCCTGTTCAGAAAAAGAAGTAAGATTCCATGGGTCACATGGGGGTTGTTAGGGCAACTGACTACTCTATAAGCTGATTTTTTTAAGGAATGGGAAAGAAAAGTATCAAGAACTTATTCTGTCTTTAGTTACTTTAAGTGACTAATAGTTAATATTTTTTTTTCTTTTGGAAGAATCCTAATAAGCAAATATGGAAAAAACAATAGAATTCAAAAAATAACCATTTTGTACTCCTGAAAGAAATGATGGCTATAGTCAATGATCATCAATGCATTCAACATCTTCAAAATTCATTAAGGAACTTTTAAAAAGCTGCCATGTCTGCTTGAGCTTAGAATCATTTAAAATGGGACAACCAGTCATCCTATACTTTACATAAAAGGTATACACCAAACCACCTATGAAATGTACTAGCTGGAGAAATCAAAACAAATCTGAAAGCAACAGTAGCAGATGCCTCTGGTGCTGGCATCTCAACCCGAACCCCACCCACCTCTGATCTCAGCTGCAGCGCTGGGGACTAGTTGATGCTAGCCTCTGCTTGCAGGGAAATCTTGAACTGAAGGAGAATGGGATCCAGGGGTAAGTTTGAGAAGCATCCTCGTGAAGATTCTGAGGTGAAAAGCGAATACCACCCTGCTGTCCACAGCAGGCACCTTGATAACACAACAACCTTAAATAATCTTTTCCTTCCTGCCTGGTTCATTCTCCCTCCATCCATAGTCCTGTCTTGTGGAGTCACTTTCCAGATAAATATCATCACCAGCACTGTAGTCACCCAGCTCTGTTGCCAGTCCTGCTTTCAGGTTTTCAGAGAAACTTTAGTTAAGTCCTTAAGGAAACCTAGATTTAATTACCAATTTGTAAATAACTTAAGCTAAAGAGGAACAAGCTAACTGTTGGCTCAAGGAATGTCCAAGCTTTTTAGAACAAAGGACCAGTACTTACAACAAACTGCAAGAAAATAAAGGAAGTAAGGAAGGAAATGAGAATAATTTTATGGGCTAAAAAAGACCTAAAACATAATAACCAAGTAGAATATGTTAACCTTGTTGAATCCTGATTTCAGTAAAACAATAAAAAAGACATCTTGTAGGGACTATAAATTGGTACAGCCATTATGGAAAGTGGTAAGGAAGTTCCCCAAAACAGTAAGGATAGAAATACCATACGCTTTCTACTTTCAAAACACTGACTTGAAGAGATACATGCACGCCCGTCATCACTGCAGCTTTTTTCACAACAGCCAAGGGTTGGAAATAACCATGGATAGAAGATTAAGACAAATATGTATGATTCCATTCATATGTGGAATGTAAAGAAACAAAGCAAATGAATGAGCTAAATAAAACAAAAACAAACTGGGAGAACTTTTACCATCAAATTAACAGTATTTTTTTTGTTACTAACCAATCACGCTAGCACCTAGACGACTGCAAGTTACTCTTAATAGAAAAGTAGCAACTACATTTCTTTGCCACAGAGTGACCCTGCTTGTCTATTCAAGGGAGGTGCTAAAAGAAATCTATAATTCTGCCTTTACCTACAATGGCTATATAAAAATTGAAAGCGTATTTGGCAGCTTTCAGGAACACAAACAATTGTTTGTGGGCAACAGTCAGAAAGTGGAAACAATAAAAGACTCCAATCCGTTAAAAATGTAAGAGACTTTTTGATTTTTAGCTCTTTTGCAAAACCTACTATTAATGGTGAAAAAGAGTATGTATATTGAAAACTCAAACTTACTGTAAATTTCAGAGTATGCTATTTGAAAACAAAAGAACTTTGAAGAGTGCTTCCTTTTATCATTAAGGCCCAGGGCAATTTAACGGGCACAGTTTCCCACATGGTTTCATACCAGTCCCTTGGAGGAACGCAGCTCTTCCTCCTCTCAGTGCCACTGTATCTCAAGTTAGCATTACCCATGTGTGTGTGTCTCTCATTGATTAAAAGTGGGTGAAGTCAAGATGTGGCTCTGTTTGTACAGCCTAGAACACAGTATGTACTGCAATTCAATAACACTTTTTTAAAAAAGATTTATTTACTCATGCATACAAGGGCTGGGGTCTAGGCCAGAGGTGTGTGGGATGAAAGGAGTCACCAGAAACCAAGTGGGGAGCAGAACAGGCCAATTGACTGAAATACACTGCTGAGGGGAGCATCGGGTGAGATAGGAGAGGTCTGCTGTGCCATGTGGGTTAGCTCCCTGGCTGGGGATGGAACTCCTGCTACAGTGGCTGCAGCTAGCTTGATAGTGCTGAGACAACCCCTTGTGCCATCAGAAAGGCCCGTGAATAACTCTTTATTGAATGCTGTGATGTAATTTACAAAAATCCAATTTTTTAATCATTTTAATTTTTATTCATATCTTCTACATTATTGAGTATTCCCCATAGATTACCCACCACTGATTCACCCGTGAACCATCCCCATAGTCCCTTGTGCTCTTTTCTCCCCGATTTTGACCCCTTTCCCTCCCCCTCCCTTGCTGAATGTCTCTTTCTTATTTGATTCTCCTATATTCCTGTTAGAAGTGAAACCATTCAATATTTTTCTCTTTCTTTCTGGCTTATTTTGCTGGGCATGATCCCCTTCTAGCTCCATCCATGTTGCTGTGAATTGCATGTGTTTATCTTTTTTGAATGCTGAATAGTATTCCATGTGTATATGTACCACATCTTCTTAATCCAACCATCTATTTTTGGGCATCTGGGTTGTTTCCATATTTTAGCTATTGTGAATAATGCTGCAATAAACATATGGGTGCATGTATCTTACAAAAATCCAATTTATACTGAAAACTTCTGGGACAACATGCATAATGCCCAATAGAAGATAGCACCAGTGCTCATGGCTAAAGGATGCATGAAAAAATCATCAGGTAAGGACTAGGTCCACCCAGGCTAAATGGGGACTGAGGCTGAATTTGTCTCTGGAATTCCTTTCCCAGGGTATCAGCTCTGAACTCTGTGTTGATGCCTCTTCAACTCATCATCCCATCCTGTTGGGTGGTATTAAGATCTGATGAGTTTTACATGTATGTACTGGTGTAGTGACAAGTATAACACACCCGATTAATTTATCATTTAAAAAATTTATTTATTTATATTTTAAATCATTGTTCATTTTATCATTTTAAAGTGAAAATTTAAAGGAAATATAATCAAGTTACAGCAACTGAGCTTTTAGGATGGACTACATTCTTTGAAAAGTTTATATTGGCTACTTTTTTTTTTTTAAGTTTTCACTCTCTGCAGAAAGACGCCTGCTTAAAGTACACAGAATATTACCCTGAAAAGGTCTTCAGACAATTTCTGCTTAACACTCTCAGACTCAGAAAGATTAAGTGATTTTAGATAGCCGATAATGGATATTTATTGAGTGCTGTTTCCGATACTCAGCACTGGGCAGGGCACTGGAAACACAACATGAATTAAACTGAGAACCTGCTCGCAATGAGTTGCCAGTGCAGCAAAGCACATAAACTCTGAGTGGAAAATTATGGCCCTTGTCTTCCACATGTCAAGGAAATATTTGTAGAAGCTCATCATTTAGAGAAAATGTGATTTCCCAACCATCATCCTGATGAGCATATCAGTATTCATAGGGTCTTCATGTCTCTCCATAGGTACCATTGTTGTGGAGCGAATCTCATCTGGAAAGAAATAGCCCCCTGAAGGGGACACATTTTAAATCTAAACAGTACCCTTTCTTTTTGAAATTTTAATTTTTGGAACTTAATAGTCTACTGTTTCCAGAACAACCACGTCCACCAAAAATCATCTTAAAGTAGCTATAGAATACCCAAAAGATAATGAGTTCTTACAGAGTTTCCCTAGTTATAAAGAGGAAATCATTAGTAACTTAAGACAGAAATAAAGAAATCATCTAATTAATGTATTCAGAGATGAATCTTAATGTCCAATTATTCTCTTGATTTGACACAACCTAGTAACAACATAACATAGTCAGCAACATTATATTAATGTTGGAAGAATTAGAGAGAAGGTAACCAAGAGGGGACAGGGGGAGAGATTTTTTTAATCCCTTCTTTTTTTCCTTTTCTAACATCCATGAATCTTTTGCTTGTTTATCATATTAAAAAAGAAAAACAAGTAAACCCACAAAATTAAGCTGAAGACCAGATTGTGCCGAAAAATCAAAATTATATAATAGTTAAAGCTTATAAAATATCATTTAAACAAATGATGTCTGTCTTTTCAGCTCACTGAATATTAACAAATGATTCTCCTATTATGCAACAGTCTCTTAGTTTGACGGCATTGACATGTCTATTTAAACTTGTATAATTTCCATATTTTGCAATCAGTCCAATATGAAATGATACACAGAGTAAACATTTAAAGTTGTAATATTATCCTGTCCATATTTCATGCTTCCATCTCTCAAAGTGATGACAATAAACAGAAAGGTGTTTAGCAGTATCAGATTAAATAATACATAGAAGTGCTAAAATATGATCAGTATAAAAAGTACTACAGTACAAATCTGAACCAATTCTAACCCCTAGTCTTCTCATATTCCTCCACAAAAATCAGAAACCAAAAATCTCTCTCATCTTGTTGTTAGTTCTTCCAAAATTAAAAGACCTTATCTCTTAAATATTAATTTATGGAATGCAATGGCAATAATCAATAATGACTATGTTTGAAGATATTTTAACCATACCTCACTTTCTCTATTAAAACAACATGAAACCAAATAAATGTGTTAAGAAAAAAAATAGAATTGAAATATCAGTACTGTTGTAAATTTTTCAGAAGTAAACATTTTCTATTTCTTTTTATATTTTGTGACATTTCACTATTCTAGGATTTTTAAAATTTTGGTTTACTAGATAATTCCTCTACAGTTTCTTTTTTTAATATTTCTAAGTGATTGTTCCTTTCTTATTGCTAAAGTTTTAAGCAAATATCTATCTGCTATACCCCATTAGAAGGACAACGCTTGTTTGTTTGTTTGTTTTGTAATGTGTCATTCTAACCTGAAGATTCAGTCCCAGGTGTGTCTGAAATGCTGACATATATGTAAATGTCTGAATATCCTCTCTATCAATAAAGAAATAGTCTTGAGCTTGCTGAATATGCAAGAGCCTACTCTAGGCACAACGTTAGATACCAAGAAATATAACATATCCCAAAGGAAACATAAGACTTGGCACCTGACCTCAAGAAACAAAGTCTAAAAGATCCAGTGCATGCAGACAGCAAACATATGGCATTTGTATGTCCAGTAATCACTGAGAAAGAAAAAAATCAAGAATTCAAAAAAGACAAAATATTCACTAATTGTCAGAGGATTTTTGTTTTACTTTGTTTAGGAAAGCAGGGGTCTCAACTCCACCTTAAAGTATGTGTAAGAATCAGGCAGACATTGGGGGAAAAAAAAAAAGACAGAATAGCATGTCCAAAGACATGAGGGTAGAAAACTGGAAGGCTGGGTAAACGATAATGAGTAAGCAGTATGGCTGGAGTAAAAAATTAATACTGGGGGTAATGGGAAATCAGGTTAGCAAAATAATTTGCGATTACATTATAGAAAGCTTGGAAAGCCACGTAAAAAAATGTAGTTATTGTATGTCAGCAGAGTACAGTTAAAGATGATTTTTGATGAGACAAAATGATAAAAATGTGATGTTTTATAAATATTAGCCTGGTGAATTCATTTTCTTCTGTTTATTCATGCTTTCGATTATTCAATAAATTCAAATCCTAGAATATCCAGGCCCTGTACTATAAATAGAAGGAAAGACAAGCAAGATACATTCCCCACCCTCACTGTGCTTTTATTCCAAAGACAGAAGCATGACAATAAATGGCATTTACTGTGCTACATGGCACAGCACAGCATGCGCTGACTGGTGTGGATGTTGAGAAGACAGACTTCTACATGATACACATGGACAGGGGACACTCCTGGGAGAGGCAGTCCTGAAACTGAAACGAGGCTATCAGTATGAGTCAACTAAATGAGCTTGGAGAAGAAGCAATGAAGACATTTTAGGCACATGGGAACAATTCACGCAAAACAGTAAAATATGCACAGTGGAGCCATCCTTTTGTTGCCCGATGTCATGTCCCATTGGCCTGTCTGTGATTTCAGCTGCAGTTGTGATCCACAGTCCTGTGCTAGCAGCTCACTCAAGATTTCCCACGTCAGGGATTTCTCTGACATTCTGGAAGCCCACTTAGTCCCTGCACAAACACAGCCTGTGCTAGGGTGTAGCACTCAAAGGCATCCTTCAACAGTGGGGAACAGAAGATAACAGATGACAGCACATCCCTGTCCTTGAAACTAGTCTGGGACTATTACAGCACTCTCGGAGGTTTCAAGGAATGAGAGTCCCTGTCCATTTTAGTGACTTCAATATCACCCTGACAAAACACCCTATCTCTCTACTCCTGCTCCCTAATTCTTACTTCCTTATACAATCCCTCAAACCCCACCACCACCACCACCACATCCTTGTCTCAGGCTCTGCTTTCGGTCAAACCCAAATAGACTCCAAAGTAATTTATTCAGGATGATTGTGTGTGATAGTGACACAAGGGGACAGGGTGAATGAGGAAGGATGGTTATTTTTGAAACTAGAGAGAGATTTATGTGTCATGCAAATTCATTTAAATTTTATCCAAAAGGTATAGGGAATCATTGCATGATTTGAAGCAAAAGAGTAACATGAGCAAGATTTTTTGTTTTAAAATATATCCCTGGCAGCTGTAAGGAATATGAATTGCAGCAACCTAGACTGAGAATTGAGAAGCTGAATTAGAAATTATACAATGATTCAAGCAAGGTATTTTGAAGTCACTATTAAGGAATTAATTGCAAGGATGACCATGAGAGGTAAAAACCATCTACTTTAAGTGCTTAGTTGCATACGTGAAGCGAGAGAGGAGTTTCTGATGTGGGACAGGAGTTGGGTAGCGAGCAAGGCCATTCATCAATTGATAAAGGAGCAGTACTTTGAAGGGCAAGGGATGGGAAGAGTTCCACGTGGATAGCAGGGGGTTGGGGCAAATTTAAATAGAGGAATAGGTTGGCAGATTTTATTTCTTGATAGAGGTTTAGATTGCATGTATAGACCTATGTTGAACTTATTTGCATCAGGTCCTGCGATAGATTCATTTAAATAATCATTTCTTCATTTAATCTACACAGCAATCCTAAAATGTGGAAACTATTTGCATAATTTGCATCTGAGAAAATAGATTCAGAGGGTCATTACATTTGTATAGAATCACCCAGGAAGTGAATAGTGGCAATGGAATTGAATCCAAGTCTGATTGCCTGAATAATGTTTTCACACTACGCCATTCTGCCAACACCATACTTGTACTGTCATCTTCATCTCAGAATGACTGATTATGGTAAAGTCACGGTTTTCAATTGTAACAGATAATAAGTTAACTGGTCCCACAGGTCTCACACATGAACCATGCATAGTTTATCATTATGCTAAACCATTGCACTAATCTATTACCCACCCCCAACGCAATTCACTCTTCATCTCAGTATTATACTTTTACAAATGGTTCTTCCCAATATGTTGGGTGACTTTTTATGAAAAATTATTTTTGTGAATTTATAAAGCAAGTCACCAGTTATAACTTAAAAGCAAGGAAAGCGCAAAAGTGTTCATCTTAAGCAATGCAGAGATGATCAACATGATGAAGAGAGAGAAAAGATAAGTGTATAATAGCAGAAAGTGGGAGGTGGTTATTGTTACTGCAATGCTTGATAGAACAGATGGACTCCTAAGAGTAAAAGGGTGAGGTATCCTGTGGTGTGTTCAAGAAAAGGCAGTTTCGGGTATAGCATGAGGGCTGAGAGGAACACACATGTGGTTCTGAGTGGGTGGCAATTCAAGCCCATGATTGTACAAGAAAAGCAAAGATATAATCGTACTAAGAATCAAGGTTTAATAAGCAATAAAGAACATAAATAAATACATGTAATAGCATTGCCTATAGGCAATAGCATGAGCATATGTGTAAGTGTGTGTATACTGGCATGTCTTTTGCATTCCCAGATGCAACCTCAACATTGGGGCTGAGGGAATTCCTCAACACAACAAGCAATTCTTGGGCCTGGCATCCTACACTTCAACTCAATTCTGACACTACTCTCCCTGACAGCATCAGATTCCACAGGTTAAGGGGTAAGTCCCACAAGATGTTGTACCCTTCCCAGTTCAGAAACTAGTTACAGCCCAGGTTGATACCTGTGCTTCTGCTCAACTGGATAGCAAGCCTTGCTTCCCACAATGTCCTCCTTGAGTTTCATTCATTTGCTAAAGCAGCTTTTAGACCTCAGAGAATCATTTTACTTACAAGATCACTAGTTAATTATAAAAGTATGTAACACAGGAACAGCCAGAAGAAAAAGATACAGAGAGGAAGGTATGGGGAAAAGGCAGGGGGCCTATGCAGGGGTACCACTCTCCCAGAACCCCACATGTTCACCAACCCAGAAGTTCTTCAAACCTTGTCCTTTGGGGTTTTACATGACTTTCTTGCAAATGTGTGACTGATCACATCACTGCTCAATAGTGATTGATTCAATCTCAAATCCTTTTCCCTCTCCAGGGGTAGGGGTTGGGGACTGAAAGTTCCAGCCCACTAACCTGATAACCTCTTGGTTGGTTCACCTGGCAACCAGCCTCCAACCTTAGGTGCATCCCTAAAGTAATCTCAGTAACCTAAGAAAAGACAACTCGATGGCTCTCATCATCTAGGAAATTCCAAAGGCTTTAAGAATTCTGTGCTAGAACCAGGGAGGAAGATCAAATATATATTTATTATAAACCATATATATATATATATATATATATATTATATATGCATATTTATTTATATAGGTATATGAGTGAAAGACCTATACTAATAAACACCAACGCTGAAAAACTCACTAAAAAAATCAGATCAGAAGAAATTTGAGAGCATCCTATCTCAAAACCCCTATTTCCACGCTTGTTTCACAAAAGAAGAAATAAATAGCAGAGTTAAGTGATTTCCCCCCCACCAAGATTTAAATCCATAAATGGACTGGCTAGTCATTGCAAATTTCTCTGTCTAGCATTGTGATAGACACAGCATTTTAAAATAAATAAGAAAATTACCTTCCCTTCTAACATGATATACAATTCTATTTCAAAGGATAGTTTTTAATATTCATAAAATGATAGGGTCACAAAAAGATGTATCAGAAATCATGGAACTTATAAGATTTTCATTAAGCTTTTTATATTTTATTAGGATTTTAATCATGTGAAACTTGACCATAAACCTAAAGGATAAATATTTGTGGAACCTCTGAAAGTCTACCTAATTCTAATTGTCTCAAGTGAAAATATCTTATTTTATAATCATTTTGGATATTAAGCAAGATATTAGTTGAAAAATTTTAATTTCAACTGCTGTTTCTCAAACTTCAGGGGATACCGAAGCATCCAGAGGACTTGCCAAGACCCAGATCACTGAGCTTCAACCCATGTGTCTGAGCTGGCCCTAGAAAATCTACCTTTCGCACAAGTTCCCAGTGAAGTTGGTGTTGCTTGTCCAGAGACCCTACTTTGAGAATCTCTACATTAATTAGACCAAGAACAACTTGTGGACAGAAAGTCTGTCTCACTTATTTCTCTGTATCTAGTGTTGATTATATAGAATAGTAGACTCTCAACCTGTTTCTAGGAATGAGTGAATGACTGAATAATTATATGATGTAGCTAAAATTTTAGTTAATTTGGAATATTAACTTCCCAGTTCAAGAGTCTTCTTGTTACTCCCACTTATAAGGAAATTAATAAATCAAGAAAATATTAAGTAATTGCTGTCCCATTTGCTGAAAACGGAAAAGCTGAACTCTGTGTTGTCATGGATACAGTATTCTATTTTCAGGACTAGTCGTGTCCTACTTGTTAATGACTGCTACAGTAACCAATAGGAAAATAACACTTCGCTCACCACATTTCATTAAATTTAACACCTCATATTAAGCTTAATGGGACAATAAGAACAAAGTTCTGCCTGCCAATTGTTTACAGAATTTCACCATTTTCCTGTAGTTAGTGACTTATACAGTATCAATCTTCATGAACAGCTCCCAAAATAAAAAGGAGATAGGAAAATGAAAGCTTTCTATTTGACTTAGTAATAATGACCTCTGGGCCAGACATGTCCTGACATTTAACCAATAGTTGAATTAAAAGACTCCACTGTCTTTGATCCAGGGCCTCTGCTTCTACCATAGATTACCTCGTAGGAAATGTCCTTAGTTTCCAACATTATCAATGTAATAAAAGAGAAAGCAAAAGCATATGAATCCAGAGTAGCAAGTCCTTTAAATCCTTGCATTTTATGGTGTCAAATACAAAATATGGGTGAAGAATAGACAGCATCATTTAACTTGAATAAAATTTTTCACAGTTTGATCTTTCTTCCCTGCACCACAATGAAGTATTCATCTCCATCATTGAAACCAGTGTTACTTTATTTCCAAGAAAAATTGTACTGTGAGGCTAAAGAACTTCATACCTCGAGGGACGAAACAGATTCTAAACAAACAGTTTGGACTCCAGAAGAAAAAAAAAAAAAAGATAATTAAATACTCTTAATGATGCACACATCTTAGCAAAAGATCAAGGAAATACTGGGAAATACAGTATCATTTAGAAGTTAAGGGAAATAAATGGGGAAGGAGAAAAGGACAGATAACTCAGAGGGACTGAATAAATCTCAGATAGGATATAAAAGACTGGAAACAGATGTTTATATTAAACTGCCAATGGAGTGATGAAACCATACAGATTGTGGTACCAATTTAACTGGAAAAAGCTATGGAGAGCAGACAGAGATTTGAGCTGGAACTCTATTTTCCACCAGTCAACTAAAAGAGGTGGCTGCTGCCGCTACTGCTAATGATGAATACCATATGGTAGCGAGCGCCATAGCCAGTGTGCTCGGCTGTGTGTGTTGGTTTGGGAAGATATGTGTAATTTTCTTTATCTGATACAAAATTAGTGCAACTTCAAATAACTGCTTGCAGAATGCCTGAAGAAGAGCCCACATTGCCTCTCATTCAAAAAGTCAAGAGTGAGTCATTAAGAAAATATTTTCATCTCGATTCAATAACTCGGTTAAAGGAATTTTACCTGATTTAGCCATGATATTGCCCTAGTTGTCTATTTTATTTTTATAGCAGAGAGGAAGCCTACAACAGATTAATCATGTAGTCACATACTCAATGTGACATTTAAAATATAGCGACAAATTTGCTGCTTACAGCCTTCTTTAAATGAGCAGGTATGTATCTCTGTTCATCTATATAAAAGTTTAGCGTATCAGCAAAGAAAAGATCCAAACCTTGTGTTTGAGTGATGAATTTAGTTTCATACTGAAAAATACCAATTCCCCATTAAAAAAAAATAACCTTCAAAGAAATACTGGAACTGGCAATTTGGGAGCTGTTATGCCCCCATTACTATATTAATGTTACATACACACATTCTAAATACTATTTTTTATTTCTACAAAATACATTCTAATATTGAGAGGCGAGGAGGAGAACCACGGAATAGCTTTAAAAATATTTTGGTAGTCGTCATTAAAAGAGTTTAAGTACCTTGGATTTTATTTTATTGTATGGTAATAAAATTTCACCAGAGCAGAGATGTTCAATCTGGAACTCAAAGTTCAAAATATAAGTGCTGCTAGCTTGTAACCAATGAGCCTTCTGACCGAGTAGCTGTGAGCTGAGAGCCTTCTGCTCAGGAAAACCATCTGCACTGTTTAAGCTACTGCTTTTTTAAAGGGTCACTGTCTTGCCACCTGAAGTTACTTATACACCCCTTTGTATGGAAAGAAAGAAAAAAACAAAAAACAACACTCCCGACAGAATGTGAACATCTCAATATTATTAAATAAACACTCATAAGATGTGCTTACTAATCTAGTCCTGTGCTGAAAAAAGAAAGAAAGGGAGGAAAAGAAAGAAAAAGAAAAAGACAAACACAATATACATCAGAAAACAGGGAAAGTGGCTGCTGGGAGAGGCAGATCACGCTGCCTTTCAAACTACTGTCACTTCATTCCTGTGTATACGCCTGGGACTTATTTTCATTGCTGAAGCCGTTTTTTGGATCTCTAATATCAAGGGCAAACATGTATTACTTGACAACATTCCAAACTTGTCTGTTGTGAAGATTTAAACCACCTGATTCTGCCTTCTGCTCCTGGTCTCGTGTGATTGTGCAACAGACCTAAACTCCAGGAGATGGTGCCTGATCAGTCCCAGCGCTCCACAAGGAGGAAGTGAGCTCACAGGCAAGCATCCCATTGAAATTCCTGCTGAAGGTGTGCACGCCTCCCTCAGGAGAGCAAGGGTTATCACCAGAATACTTTTACAAAGGCTCCCTGAACTAATAAGGGACCTGGGACTTGCTTGAGGCAAGCAGACGGACACCAAGCTCTGCTCAATCCCCCTCTACTCTGCTTGGGTTCCAAGAACCAACAATGAACAGCAGCGTGTGGAAAGAAATTAGAATTGTAGAAGTGCCAGAGGTATCCCTTGGAGCAGAGTGAACATTGTGTTGTCATGTAAAAGAGCCCTTGAAAGATAAAGGAACTAAGTCCAATTATATTACTGGTTCCATGTTCATCTGAATCACTGTCTAACTTTAGACTTCCAATGATATCATAGCGCCTGCAATAATTAATTCACCTCTTACTTCCAAAAACACGTTGGAAAATTAATTCCCATTGCTAAAATGAATTTGGCAGCAGAACACATTACAATTTTGCAGGTTACCCGGCAATCATTTTGAAACGTTATCTCGGGTAAAATGTAGTCTGGTATCTTCCCCACAGATGCAGTCTGCTTCATGGACTTATTTCTCCTCACATGAAAGAAAATATACCCCTTTTTGATGTTTTTATGAAGGAATACAAGCTATCTTTCATCAACATTTTATACAGATGCAAAAATAAATTTTAACTCAAGAACAATACTTATTTTTAACCACAAATAAGCCAGTATAAATATACTTATGAAAAAACTAATTAAATTAAGCCTCATAAAGTAATCCATTAGAGATAAATTCTGTTGTCATTGTAAGGTTGATATTATGGCTTATCGGGCATGGGAAGTCCCTATGTAATCATTCAATCCCAGCTTAAAAGCAACCCAGACTGCTGTGCCTTGTGCTTTAGCCAAGATATAGGCGCCAGGATTTGTGGATCAGAACCTATAGAATCACTGTGTAGGCACCATCAAAATCTTAATCTATAATTTTCAGCTCAATTGACAGCTGGGAAAACCAACTGAGAATTAAAAAGTCCCAAAGAGCTAAGTACCTGATATAGCCAAGTTGAAGTATTTTTGATCATCTAAAGTCTTTAGTGGGTTTTCAACTTGGTTGTTTTACTATTAAGCAAGATTTCAGAACACAGAAACTTGGAGACAACCTAAATTCTCTTTAATGGGCTCTCATTTGGGCTACGCAGTCCCAAGAAGAGACTATTTATATGAATCCTGCAGTCAAAAAAAAGGCCGGACACAGCTGGTTACTCTTTCCTTTGGCAAAGGACAGCAATGGCCTTACCACCCTTCTGTTTATGGCAACACAAACTACTTTATTTGAAAAGTCACTCATTTCTATGATTGCAGTGGACATGTTTTCATCAACAGAACAGTTCAGGAGGAAAAAATTATTTTATTAGCTAATTTTCCTTTCATGAATTGGGGATTTTTCTCTGCACTGAGAGAAACTTCAAACCCCTCCAGAAATGGAAGCATGCCCATGGATTGACTACTCCAGATCAAGTTTCCAGTGGGCTAATAACCTGCTCCAGTGAAAACATATTTTTAATTTGCTTTTAGGGTTATTTATTTTTTTATTATTACGCTAAGGGTTTATAATTTAATGTCAAACATAATTTTGCACGAATTATGTGACTGTACTATGATGCAGTAGATAAGCTTAGTGTGCCTGGTTGGCATGGTCTCAAACGATGTTTTTGAGAAAATGGATCACCATTTGGCAGGTTGCCATTCCATAAACTGCTCAGTCAAACTTTAAAAGGAAAAAGTTGCAAAGAATTTTCATGTTTTGCAAAAAATATTCCTAGTAATATTAGAGGCAGAAAAAAAATAATTACTCTCTCATTGCCTTCTACTAGATGTAACATAAATTGTATAAAGCTAATTAAGAAATTAAAAGGTTTCCAATTAGAAATTGCAAAGTCACATTTATTGTAAATTGTCAACCAGCCAAGTGGAATAATATTTTTAAATGAGAATATTTGTTTAAAAATATAATAGTCATCATAGTGTCTCCAAGCTTTATGATCAGTTTGGTAAACATTTAGGAGTATCGACATTGTGCCAAGCATTATGCTGGAAATGGGAAGTACAGAAATAAAAACTGTATTGCCACTACTCTCAAGGAGTTCACTGTCTAGTGCAGGAGACAAACAGAGACACATCCTGCCGATGTAATGCGGTAAGTGCTATAATGCAGTTACAAAAAGGATTCTCTGGAGCAAAGAGAAGGAGAATTTGGCCAAGATTTGGGGGAGGGGGTGAAAGGTCAAAAATGTCTACAAGAAGGGACAGGGGAACAGATTTAGTGTTCCCACCTGGAAGACAAAGAATCAAGAGAATTGACTGAACCAAATTATTATTTATATATCTGTCCACAAGTTTAATAGATATAAATATCACATTTGTAGGTCATTAAGTCATTTTCACATGCTTTGGCTAACCAGATCCTTATACAGACCCTATGAGTTTAACTATAAAGGGTGTTAATATCTTCACTCTGCAGATAAAGAAAATAAAACTGAATAGTTATGTGACCAGCTCAAGGTCACTTAGGTAAAAAATACACTGTTAGAAAGCCAAGAAAATGTAAAAGACATAAATAACAATAAAAAAAATGGAAAAAAAAAAAAAAAAAGAAAGCCAAGAAAAAACACAGAACTCCTGACTTCCAGCCTAGCAGTCATCCTGATGTGCTCCACTCTTGGTGTTACTCTGCTTAGACATAGAAATGCATAATTCAAGAATAATTCAAAATATCATTTTTGGCTTTTCCAATTAAAATAGTTATTTCATCAAATTAACATAACGAGTAAGAATTCCATATATATTTTAAATGTCAGCCTTTCATCAACCACAAATTCTAAATCAAATCAGACATAACATGAAGTCAAAACTTATCTGTGTCTCCACACTACCAAATACAAATATTTTGGCAGAGAAGTGAAGTCTGTAGAGTTAAAGGCATTCCAGCATGCAACTGACCTACTGGACCTACTGGCCATGCAAGTTAGCCAACCAATTATAGAACAATTGCTATGATGTTGATTGGATTTCTAAGTCATTGATCTGATTTTGTCATTATGGTAAGTGGAATAACTGAATTGTAAAATTTTCATGAATTTTTTTTTTTTTTTAGCAATTCAATTGTCTTTATAGACAATCTCCAAATAGTGGATGTTCAACTCTTGAATTTTCACTCTTGTTTCAAAATACTTATTTTTGACAAAATAAAAGATGTGAATGCTGGATTAGACTGTGCATTAACCTGCCTGATGTGCATTAACCTGGCATGATGTGACTACCTGGAGTTTTTTCTTTTATTGTTGAAGAGTTTTATAGCCTCATCTGAGTCAACCTATAATCCCAAAGGAAACTATTCCATGTGACAAAACATTTTAAAATGTTAGAAAAAAAAAGAATTTTCTCCCTCTATAGAGCCACAGAACTAAAAACTAGCAAAATGACTTCTATTAATTTACTTATGATAAATTAGGGCATCTATTCCAACTCTTCATTATATTTTACAGTAATCAGTAATCTTACTACATAGAAAAAAGCATGCTTGCAAAGGCTGCATGTATTAGACAGGTTAACTCAGGCTGTGTTGCAATAACAAACACACCACCGAATTGCAGCACACTCATACTTTGTCACTGCTCACGCTCCATCCTTTGTGGGTCTGGTATCTTTTAACTGATGTGTCAGAGATTCAGGCTACTTTTATATTGTAATTATGGCAACAGGAACATTCAATGCCCAGTTCACTAGATCAAGGAATGAGAGAGCTGAAGGAGTACACACCAACTCAAAAATGCTTTTTACTGGAAGAGACCCACATTATTTCCCCTCAAAACCCAAGGGCCAAAAGTAGTCAGATGGCACTTGCTTGACTTATAGAAGAGTGATAAATGTGGGAGAGCACTTGAATTTTCTTTGAAGAGTAACTCTGTCTGCCATACCAGGTACACTTCTAGTGACACATTAGTAACTTCTTCTGACAAAGTCCCTGGTTCAAACACATCAAAATGTAAGTTATGTACCCAGAACTGCGATCAAATTCTAAACAACAGATAGTATTTTTCAAACAGTGATAAGAATAAAATTATACAGTTGCCTAACACCAACTTGGTAGAGAGGAAATCAGTTTTCCAGATTGTTTTGTTATACATTTCTTCACTAAACCTTTATGGAAATCCTGTATTCTGGGGAAGGAAGGCTGTAAGAGACTAGAATTAGCCTGAAGTGATGACACTGCAGGCAGTGGATCCAAGAGTTGAGCATAGTTTGATCTTTCTCTAATATATCTGCTCTTGCTGCTTTAGCATGCTGACTCCCTGAGTGTAAATTGATCAGGAAAGTGATCAATGTCCCTCTGCAATCCAACTAAATCAAAAACCCTGAGAGTAGAAAATGCCTCTAACCCAAGGTTCCTGAATGTCCTAAGAGCAGAAAGGCCAGGGCTAGGTTCAAAGGTGAGAAATCAGCCTGCTAAGTCAAGAAAGCTAAATGAAGAATGGGCACTTACTCAGAGTGTTAATTAGAAGTGAGTATAAGGTCTGAGATAGGAGGATTTTTAATTGCAAATAGAGTTACGACTTCAGATCATAACACAGTATAGTACGTGGGTTGAGAAGAGCCTTTTGGCATCAGAATGACTCCTGATTTGCTTAACCTTTCCACATCTCAATTTCCCTTTTTCTATAAAATGGGCATAATGCTTACCTTATTAGATGATTATGTGGATTATATTAAAGGTATTAATATTTGATGTTTTTATCATGATACATGACGTGTTTTCCTGGAAGAGGAAAGGTCTTGGTAGTATGAATGATACCCTTTTGACTGTGAGAGTATTTGTAATTGGTTATTCTATGACCTAAGGGTTCTTACGTGGATTTCTTGGCCATGAAATTGGAGACACATTATTATAGAATGCAACGTGCCATATGAAACCCACACAGCACTGAATAACACAAACAATCCCCTACAAAATACAGAAGCACTCAAAACTTTGAAACAAATAGGACTAAAGCAATTTTTGTCATTTTCTACTATCTTAATTATGACATATTCCCATTCTATTATCCTAGTTGCTGATAACTTTGTAAATCATTAAGGTGGGCAAAGTAATTCATGCCCCCAGTGAGTGACTTAAAGTGTAGCCTCAAGATATTAATCCAATGTAAATCATTTGTGTGATTTCAAAAGCTTGGTTTACTTAATACCATCAGTACATTAATCACAGTTGTTCTGTTCTCACAAAAAATAGCTAGGTATACCAATTCGTGTTTTCCACCTATTGCACCCTATCTTTTGATAGTATAATAACATGAAAGTAAATGATACAATTGAAGCCAAAATTGGTTGCATAACCTCTAATAAAATCCCACAAGTGTGTATCTAACCTCAACACTGACCTCTTGTTTTCAGAACTTGACTACTAACTTTTTTCCATTGCTCTTAAATGCTAGGAACATGAAATTTGTGTTAACTCATTTTAGGCCCTGAACAGACAGAAATGAAAACTAAAACTCCCTATTTAGAAATGAGAGCCTGGGCAATGATGTCATAGCAATTTTCACAATGAGCTGGGGTTTTGGGCCACCTCCAGATATACTGATAAAAGCATGCTTGATGTTACCCTTAAAACATTTAGCATTTCCTAAGTACTGTATAGCCAAGAATGATTTAAAAATCAAAGCTGAAATGTTATCTTCTGCAAATAGTATTCAATAAAAGAAAATTTATACTAGGAACATTTACATAGATTTTTTAAATAGTCCTCAATTATAAAAATTGTAAAAATAAGAAGCATACAACAGCATCAGAAGTCATGAACCATGTATTATAGTTCTAGCCATTGCATCAAACCATTTCAGTCCTCTGAACTTCAGTTGTATCATCCACTAAATAAGAAGTTTGCAACTGCACCCGTTAAATGTAATGTATGCTATATAGCAATTGTATTTCAACTCGAGGGAAAAAGTTTGCGAAGATGATCCTATGTGTCCTAAGTGAAAATATCAAACAAATGGGGTCTATTCAACCCAATTTTTAGATCTTACTAAATGTTTCCCAAAATATAGCACACTCTGACCACACACTATGATTAAATCTAAAGGAGAGCCATTCCCTTATGCAATATGGAATCACATGATGTAAACGAATGGGTAATTCTCTACCATTGCTCAGTGAGAGCCATCCTAGGCCTATTTTGTCAAATCATGGTAAATCCAAACAACTACTTCAAACAGAGGTATTCCAGATTACCCTGACCTCACGAAATGTTAAAATTATCTCTAAAAAAAGGAGGGAGAGGAACTTAGTTTGAGCCACAGGTGGCCAGCATAATTCAAGACCTAAGAACAAATCTAACTCCAAGAGCTTCTATTTCTTAAATCCTTGAATATCAGGTAGTCAGGCAGCATGTTAACAAATTTATAATATTATCACATGTAACCCTCTGAACAAATAGATTTTAGATAGTGTTTTCAGATCTAATATGAATTATGTCCCATTTACATGGGAATAATGACAATAAACTTTTCTTTTATACATGATTAGTATATGTAAAAGCTAGTTTTTGAACCCATTTGTATTCCAATGTGAAACCTGTACTGCTAAATGCTACCTATATCTAACTTTCCCATAGAACTATATGCTGACTCTTCTAGTAAAGTATGAAAAGACCATTGCAGGCCCCTAGGAGGATAAGTTAGAGAAGAATACATATAATTCTGGGACTTTGGTAAGGGTTATTTTAACAGTCATACGCTGTAAGCCAGGATTCTGTCAATCTGAAAGATATTGTTTTATTATTTAATAAAAGGGGACTAATTCACTAAAAGATACTGAAGTTAAATGAAAGTGATATTTCTCTTCCAGAATTAGCATAACCATTCTAAACTTAGACAGTTTTGTACATTTTTTTAAAATTTCAGATTATTGTCATAATCTTTAAGATTGCCTTGAATGAAGGTAGATTTGATTTCTGATAGATGTTTGTGCCTTGACAAATGTTGCCAGCAGAAAAATACATATTTAAATTCAGCTCCAACGTGAAACCCTTTGGAGCAAAATTTCTGTCTCTTAAACTTCTTTTTCACAGTATATCCTTTAACCAATTCCACTATGTAACCCACAAATCTAATTAAGAATGTTTGAGCCAGCAAGAGAACTGTGCAAATGATTTCCTATCCCAGTTTTCTCACACAAATATAGACACTATTTCATTTGCTATATATGAAGATAATACTTTTCCTTAAAAAAGTTTTTATTCTAGAAATGTTCACAATCTAATTTTACCCAAGCTTTCAATGAGCTCAACTAGGATTTCATCATCGCAGAAAACACAAGTATACCTCTTGTGGCTCGTAATGGTAATGGTAGGCTTCTGCATCATTGCTTTGACAATCTGCCACTGATTCTTGTGGTCTTCATCTTGGTCTCCAAACACTTAGAAACAGCTGGCAATCTTGATGGAGAATTACATTCTCACTTGTTGGTCCTTGAGCTTCTTAACAACTTAAACTATTGTCATAATGATGTGGCCATGCCCTTGGGCTTCAAACTGATACATTCACCACAGTCCACGGTTAGAGGCTCTTAGTAAAGTCCTGAAATATTTCTTAGAGTTCCAATCTGAAAACATCTGAAATGAACTACCTTATTTAATACATTTGCCTTCATCTAGCAACAGATACTTTTAAACAATGGGGGTTAAGGAAAATTAGCACCAGCAACTAACACAATAGTAGGCGTGTGACTTTTTTAATGAGTATTGTTTGGAATCCACACCTTGAGAATCATCTCACTTACTGAGAATACATGGCATTATTATAGTTAGAGTGTTACAAAGTAAGATTGCATTGAAAAAGTATAATAGGAGTAAACAAGGATAAGGGAAATAGTAAAAACAAACAAAAAAAAGGAGGTAATTTGAGAAGACTGTGGAGAAAACTGGAAATTGAGGAGAAAAACTCTCCAATTTAGACAAACGACACTGAAATCAAGAAGAAGGAAATAAAGAAAACTATAATATATGGTAAAAGATTGTAGATTATTATAGCACGCTGTTGTGTTGAATTACAGCATTATAATAGTAGGATAAAATGTGAATGGACCACAGTTGTACGATTCAGTAAAAAAGGCCAAAGTAATTATGTAAATTTTAAAACATGGGATATAACTTGTGGGTTGTGGGTTGCTTGAGGTGGGTGAGGGTTCTTACTCTATCAGAGATTTAAATAGCAAAGGTTATAAAGCATACATTTTTTTAAATGTAAAATGGCATGGCTATTTTTGGAATTCACTGTTAGATTATTGTTGCTTTTAAAAAAATCAATGTTGACCTCTTAATAATCTCCTTATTCCATATGTCCAGAAGCAAATCCATATGGTATCAGTTGATTTTGCTAAAATGTTGCTGGTGGTAAAGAAAGATGAAGACGTTAATGACCAAACATCATACTCCTCATAAAATATTGGGTTAACAAAGGCACTATACAATTTCTACAAAAAAGCAGACTTTTCTCTTGACACTGGACTTATGGATTCTTTTCATCTCAGCTCCATGAATTAAGAATGAATATTTAGTCCCAATAGTGCTCAAGTCAAGTGCTTATTCTCTTAACATTGCTCTAAATAAAGTTACTGTCATTTCTAGCAGGTTGACAATCCTGTGATTATTAGTACTAGTGACTTCATAACTGTTACTATGTGATTTAAAAACGAACTTTTCATGTATTTTTCTATTGTTACTGGAAATGATCTCATCAAAACTTATACCAACAAAAAGCAGAACTCATTTAATAATTGATACCTCAAAAATTAGCAAACACAAATCATTCCTTTTAGTTTCCTGGTGTGCCACTGAGTTTCATACCTATCTTTGCAGTTACGCACCTAATAGCATTTATTGCTCTAGCAAAGCATATTATTCAATTCCTTTTCAGAAGTAGAGTGGCAACCAGACAACTGTGTACCTGTGGGCATGTTCCCTAACCTCTCTGAAAATCTATCTTTTCCTCTGCAATGTTCTAAAAATAATAAAAACAAGGAAGGGAGCTGAAAAATCACAGACCTTAGTCTGACTCCTATAAGGAAACAGTAACTATGTAAGTGAATGAAGAAAGCAGAATACAATTTAGGAAGGACAATAGCTGATGAAGAATGCCAAGAAGGAAAGATTTCTATTTCCCATTGTTTTAAACAAGACGATGTATCAGTCTACCAAAGTTATTCTAGAACAAGAACATGAACTTGCTTTTCCTCTTAGAAGTCTCTGATGAAGACGTCTCATGAGAAAGACATGTGCTTTTTTTTATTTTAAAGATTTATTTTAACAATAAATATATATATATATTAAAAATAAATAAATAAAAATAAAGATTTATTTATTATGCATACAAGCTGGGGTGTAGGCCAGAGGTGTGGGGTGGTGAGAGGATTCACCAGAGACAGAGTGGGGAGCAGAACAGGCAGATCAACTAACGTACACTGCTGAGGGAAGCTGCGGGCGAGGCAGGAGAGGTCTGTTGTGCCATCTGGGAATCTCCCCGGCCGGGTATCGAACTTGAACTAGTGCTGCAGTGGCTCTGGATAGCTTCATAGTGCTGTGCTTAACACATTGCACCACCAGGGAGGCCCAAGACATGTGTTTTTTTATTTTTTAGCTGTGAGATACAGTTCTTGTAGTCACTAATCTCAGTATTGAAATGTACTGAAATTATTTAACCTTTAAAATTAGAACAGTAATGACTAAAAAAAATAATTTTTTTCTATAAAATTTATGAATCCGTATGAAAAGCCAGAATTTGAAACTTATGTAAGCATCTTCAGATTCTTCTTTCTGCCCTATTGCAGTTTTCATTTTCCACTTGCTGAATATAAATATATGAAAAAACCTTTCTCTACCCAGAGTTTATGCATTCTGCCAATGAAAAGCCAAAGGTAACCATAGATAGGTAGCAGAATATCTTGCCTAACCAACATGAATCTCATACAAAATATTAAATTAATGTTCTCAGACCTAGTTCTGGCCCATAAAACATGTGTAAGAATAGTAATGGGCACTTGTTGAATATAAACATGGATAATATCAGATTACTCCTCCTTTTTTCCCTCAAGAATATTATATCTACACAGCCAGTCCTTTATATGGTAGGTCCCACCCCTCTCTAATCTGCTTTTGTTTTAACATCTTCTACGACCTCTTCAACCACTGGGTATTCTAGACAGTCTACAAATATTTTCATGTATATTTTTCTTAAAAAAGAAAAGAACTTATTTCACTCTTAAAATTTCATTCTACTTTTTGAATTGGTAAACTGTGTTCTCAAACCAAATGCTGTATTATGCTGAAATAATGTGCATTCTGCTCCTTCCAGATTGCGAGTTCCTTGAGAATAAGGACTAGGCCCATTGGATCTTTGGATCTCCAGCAGGTAGGACAGCTCCTTGCTAAACTACAGGTACCCAGAAATAGTAAAGAAACTATACAGAACCCATTACCCATGAATTATCCTTTTAAAATGTGGTTCCAGCTTTCACAGCTCTACTGATGGTGAAACAATGGCTCCTTCACCCACATGCTTTCATATGCTGGCAGAATTGAACAATTCAAAAGCATGGATTTGGGAGTGGACCAGACTGTACAAAGTGAAGTTCAGCTGCCCTGGGCATGTTCCCTAATTTCTCTGAGCATCAATTCCTTCCTCTGCAAAATAGTGTGAAAATACATTTCTAATAGCATTGGTGGGAAGATTAAATGATATTTCTAACATTCAGCTCTGATACATCATTGATGTCAATGTGTTAGTTCTTTCTCCCCTTCCTCTTACACACTTCATTTTCCTCACTGCTCAGTCCAGGGCATCCTCCTTGCTCATTGTGATAGTCTTTGTTACTTCTCAGACTTCTCCATTATATCACTCACTAATGTGAATTCTAAGTATCTGTCCCTATTCCTTCTCTCATTCTTTACATGGGTATGCCTTATGAACTTCATCCAAACTTGTAGTTATAAACTTCATCTTTAAACAGTCTTTTGCCACTGTGCCTCGTTGACTTCAAATTTCTCTCCAACCTCCCCTTCTTTTGATTCCGCACAGCAGCTCATCACCTACCCAATGCTCATTAGTTCAGACTGCATTTCCCATACAAAAGATGCCACTGTCTCCACTTTCCCAGTACACTTGTCTTCTTCATTTTGCTAATGATACCACTACTTAGAGAATCAAATAAGCCAAATATCTAGGTACCTCTCTTGTTCCTCCAACTCCTACTACACAGCCCTGATATTGCAACGCTCTTGATCAAACATGCTAACTGACTGCAATTGCCTACAATAAAATCCAACTCACTTAGCCTGTCATTTAAAACTCTTTGGAGCCTGGTCCTTATTTGTCATTTCAACCACATTTTCTACAGCTCTCATAAATTCATCTCATATTTCCACCAACTCGAGCTGGTCTCAGCACTTCATGAAAGACTCTATCCTGCCTTCTTATTGCTCCTGCCTTCTTATTGCCCCATGTCTTCTTGGACAATCACATCCCAGTTTCTACCTTTTCAATCTAGATAGATATCCCACTAGATCAAATACCATCATCTTCTCTGCATGATTTGCTGGGACTCCAAAGCTAAGATCTGTTTCCTTCATCTAAGAAGTCAAGTAAGGAATTTCTCTCTCATTGAATTTATTGTTGTCTGTCAAACAATGGTTATTCATGTATATTTATTTTACAGCACATCCTTCCCCTCACCCAATGCTATACCACCCCCTCCTTATCACCAAGCTCCTCTATAATCTGGGGAAGAACATGAAGTGATTTTAAAAATCCAGACAATTAGGCATACTAAATAAGCAGTCTTAAATATATACACAAAAATTAGTGCAAAATAAACTTTCCAGGGGATAGCTAAACACCTCCACCAAAGAAAGGTGCTTTTACAGAGTCAAGGCTTTGAGAGGTACAATTCCAGGATCTCAGCTGTGTTCTGAGTAGTAAAGATTGCTGGAAATCTGACCACCACATAAGTGGAGTGTTACTGTATAACCAAAGGCTTCTTGCCAAAGACTTATAATTAGCAACAGAATCAACTGGCATTACTAAACTATATTTCATTTCTTTAATCTCCTTTTCCTCCCTTTTGTTTTCCTCCTCCCTGTTTGTGACTGATAGGGCCAGATGATCAATAATCTCTCTTTCACCAACTCTGATCATCATCTTTGCTACTGCATGGATGCTATTATTCACTTTAATACATCAATCCTTTGGTTGAAATTCTTACACCACAATTCTTTATTAAAGGACCAGGTTGGTATCCACATGCTGATAGCAGCTTGTTGGGTGTTTAAAAAAATCTGAATGAAGCCTCTCTCTCCCAAAAGATCTGAACTGAAGAGAGAAAGAAAGACGCAGAGAGATAAAGATTTCAGTTCTTGAACACAATCAGAAATATAGAAATAAAGTGTAATTGTATTACCTAAATTAAGGAACAGAAAAGTTTCACCTTGCAATCACAATTAGATGTCAACATGCCATTTAATGACAAAGTGCTGAGAAATATTGTGGCATTTTATTAAATCTTACCCTCATTATTACCATGATGAGAAATAGAACACACACTGTACTGGTTAGCAAACCAAACCTTTGTATGATTGCTGTAACCTTTAGTGGAACCCAGTGATTTTTGTTCCTTTTCAGAAAGACATTAAAGTGACAGTGTGGCAGGCCATTTTTTCCACCACACACACTAAAACTAGTGTGCGTGCAGCAGAACCCTGCCAAAGCACGTTGCATTCATACAAAGATCCATACAGATCTTAATCATAAAATAATCCATTCTGTACTCTGTTTTTATGACATTTATATGAATCTGGCCACAGCCTCATCAAGTAGTTCACAGAGGAAAATTGTTCTATTTATGTGGTCGAGACAGGGTGGACTTGATTTTCAAGGAAAGAGAAAGAAAGAAAAACCCAATTTTTTGTAGTCACAAATCTGGAACTCAAAGGAACTATTTTACACCATTTTGTAACTATATTTGCAACAGAGGATCAGAAGAGATGATATTCTCTTTCCCTGTCCCCTGTCAGTAGTAAAGTCATGTATCGATATTTCAGAAACTGAGAGACTGAGTGAAGACACCTGGAAATGGTTTTCTCCTCCTTTTCTATATAATTGCAAAAGGCAAAGAAATGGATGTGTGGGTAAGAGTAGAAAGGAAAGTTTCCAACATGCATCTGCTTTAATTTATTCTTGCTCTGCATTGTAAGAACTAATCATTTTTCAGTTGATTACCCCAATTATTGCTCCTTTTAACTCCTTTAGTTATCACATGCACACACACACACACACACACACACACACACACACACACTGACCTCTGAAAATTTGTACAGATTCACACACACACACACACACACACACACACAAACACACAGAGTGACCTCTGAAAATTCTGAAAATTTGTTGATTCATCTCCACTTTCTTTCAGGTTAGTGATTTTGGCAAAAATTAACATATGTACTTGCTAGTGCAATCATACAATCATTTTCTGGACTCGATTAATACATAGAAAATAAAGACAACTGCTTGTATTTCCTATAAAATCTCTTAGAAAGCTAATTCTCTTAGTAAACTATGTGACTAAGTAATCTGGATAAAAATCTAATTGGTATGCTGACTTAATAACATTTCATTCATTCATACCAACCCTCCCTCATTTTTAATAGGTCTGGCTTCCCCATCAATGCTCTCCATGCAACTTCAGTCTTACATCATCACATACAACTCTCTTGGATGCTGTACTTATTCCCTCCAAATCAAAAACTAGATTTTGATAAGCTAATTCCAACATTATAGAGAGATCTGAGTTCAAGTTTTCTGGTTTCTTTGAACACACTGTCACTTATTTGATTGTAAAACAAATACAGAAAAGTCCAGGATCTTGCATATAATCAAACACACTATGTCCCCAGGAGCCACATAAAATATGCCTATTTTTGTATAAACTTCATCAGCAAATAAACCTTTTCCTCTTTCCTTTTCAAGTGATAAAGAACATTCTTTCTTATAGAACAAAGAGAGAGAAAAGAGGAAGTGCCAAAGTGTGTAAGACTGTTGTAAGAAACTGAATTAATGTGAATAATTATGTAATGATTGCTTCTAATTAAATAAGGATAATGTTCAGGGTGATTTTTTCCTTTTTCTTTTTTCAGAAACCACTGGTATTTAAGAATATGCTATATACTGTTTTCTTTCTCTAGTCACCCCTCCCCCAAATAAATGACAGCATAAATAGACATATAAACTCCATATGAATCATTAGTGTGTGAGATACTGTTACCCTGGGGCTGCTGTAACTCACATATATTCCCTTCTTTCTATTTCAAATCTTTAAAATATTTTTCTTTTCAAATACTTGTAAAAGCACGTATGGTTGAAATAAAAATAAAGCACATACAGATGATATTTTCAAGCACAGTCTTCATATCCTAGAAGGAAAATAGGCATATTCTGTTTCTCTGGGTCCAATATATGTTCAGGGAAAGTAAGCGCTTTAAAGTAGAAGAGATCAAGAATAGATTATGGAACTACTTTAAGATGTTACAACTGTTATATGGAAAGGAATGGGCATCATTCAGTTTACCTCCCTAAGGTTAAAGTTCAAGAAAGAACGTGTATTCTGCTGTTAAAAAATGTATAGGTGTAAAAGTGTGTATGTTTCAGTTGCAGTCACTATATGAAGATCAAAAGTGACAAATAAGTTCCAATCATATTTAAATGTCCAATATTTTTAAATCCCTTTAGTTAATTAAAAAAAAAGTACACACTGAATAGTTGGTTCTGAGCATATTTTTATACCAAAATCAGCTTATATTTCAACCAAGGCAAAACTTGTGGAAATAAATCATCAAAGTGAAGACTGTCATGATAATCTACAAATTCAACACCCCAAAGCCTCTTTTCTGAAGAGAAGGGACCTCCCAGGAAGCATATATGACCTCTCCTTCCCTGAGTCTTTTTAAACTTTTGGACAGCTTGTGAGAGGTAATACAAATAATAACAGCAAACCTGAAAAGCCCAGCATGACGCAAGGACGTTGTACATATATCTGGAGTGAGTTTGTCTGTCTGTTTATCTCGTAGAACAATGGAAAAATCCTACAGGACTCCTTGAGGACAGTGAGGATGCATTAATGATTTTTCCAATCTAGCAGATATCCATCTCCCTAAACTGCACTTCCCTGGACAACACTGAGATTTAAGGAAGTGTCATACTTTTCACATGAAGGATTATATGCCAAGTGTAGCTTAAATACCACATGAAATTAGTTGTAATAAATAAAAAAGAATGCACAACAGGTACAATGTTAAAGAAGAACATGAGACTGCATTCACAATACAGTAAATGTATCGAGCACCTCCTCCAAATACAGCAAGGAAAAATTTTTTCTGGAATGAGAATTGTAAAATGAAGCCACATTATTTTGTACCTTTAAATTATGTGATCACCTCTATATGTAACTTGGTCAAGAAGATAAATGAATGGGGAAAAGGTCTACTGATGTATTAAGGCAATTCTGCCCACCATTTTTACAGAATGAGTATGAAATAAGAGACCTGAAGCCGCTCCCTTTAGCCCATTGTGGTTTTCATGTGCCTTTCATCTATTAAGCAGCTTCCAGCACTGAGGGTGACTTAGATCACCATTGTTTTCTACAACACAGACCCTAAATACAAGTCAATTATTTTATTCATGTTCAAGTTAAAAAAACAATTATCTATTCCAACACCAGAGGAAAACTTGCTGTTCTGAACTCAAGGGAGTAGAATCTATTGGTCTCCAGTAGGGTAGCTTCCTAAGGAATAATCCTTAAGGTAATTTAATATAACACAATTTTACCTCAAATCTTGACTATAAAACTAGTTGCTAGCTGTATAAGACTCCCTAAATATCTTTTATGTTTAATTACCTAAAGTTAACATCGCCAGTAGAGCTGATCCCTGGTACCCATAAAAAAAAAAACAATTGGCAAAACAAAAAATTCATGAGTAAGCTACAGTATGCCAAGCTAGATGGTATGGGCAATAAAAGAAAACATACTACATGATATAATTCCACAAGTAAGTAAAAGATCATGCATGAAAAATGCAGAAAACAGATCAAGGCTTTTTTTTTTTAAAGTTTTATTTTTCATTTATACATACAAGCTGGGGTACAGGCCAGAGGTGTGGGGCGGCGAGAGGGTTCACCAGAGACAGAGTGGGGAGCAGAACAGGCAGATCAGAAATACACTGCTGAGGGGAGCAGCGGGCGAGGCAGGAGAGGTCTGCCGCACCATGCGGGATTCTCCCTAGCCGGGCATCAAACTTGCGTCGCCGCTGCCGACAGCTCCACAGCGCAGCGCTTAACCGCTGCGCCACCAGGGAGGCCCAGATCAAGGCTTTTTAATACATATTCATCACGAATCTTTTTATTCCATGAATTCTAGATGGACTGATGGGAGATATAGAGATATACGAGAAAGATATAGAATAAACCAAGAAAATTTTGATATGGTACTTGAGATGAGTGTTGAAAAAGATGGTATAGGTTAAATAGAGTGAAAGAGGTTCAATTTTTTATGGTTATGCTACCATATTAGATGACCAATGAGATCAAAATAAAAATTTCTGGGGCCTCCCTGGTGGCGCAGCAGTTAAGTGCCGCGCTGTGGAGCTGTCGGCAGCGGCGACGCGAGTTCAACACCCAGCCAGGGAGAATTCCACATGGCGCGGCAGACCTCTCCTGCCTTGCCCGCTGCTCCACTCAGCAGTGTATTTCTGGTCTGCCTGTTCTGCTACCTGCTCTGTCTCTGGTGAACCCTCTCGCCACCCCATGCCTCTGGCCTGTACCCCAGCTTGTATGTGTAAATAAAAAATAAATCTTTAAATAAATAAATAAAAATAAAAATTTCTAGTTTAGAACAACTTTCTAACAGCCAAAGAGTGATGGGTTAAAAAAAAAAAGACAGGGTAGTAGATTCTAAAAAACAAATCGATTGCCCATTATATTTTGACATTCAAACAGAAAATTTTGAAAATGACACTAGAATGTTCTTGGGCTTTCAGAGAAATCATTGGTTTGACAGATTACATCAATCTTCAATGGTCCTTGAATTTGTCACCGATAAACTGGTGACTCGTTCAGACTATACATAGTGAAGGGAATTTTTGATCATGGTTCAAAGATAAGAAGTATTGAAGAAGATCAAGGTCATACTTTTGCAAATACTGTAAAAATCTCTTAAAAGTCAAAGATCCTGACAGAACATCCCAAGTCAGTTACTAATTTCTGTTACATTGGAAAGAGTCTCAAATGTGAATAAAATGTACATCAAAACAACAGCTTAATGAGACTGTTTTTCATTTTCTCAAAAACTTTCAATGCATGAAAACTATGGCCAAGTCAATGATCTACACAAGTATGGTCATGACACAAGTGGCATCACGTTTTACAACCTTTTTTCCCCCCACACACGATTACAACCATTATTCATGTAGAACAAAATGCACTCACTTTAACAAAATCACATATGTAGGTTAGTCCAAGCTGTGGCAATTCCAGACATGTGGAACTTGGAAGACAGCAAAGTTTACTGATGTATAGTCAACCCCAAAAGAACAGCAAGAGAAACTCTGCAAACATTAACTAAAGAAACTCTAATGGGTATGAAATAATATCTGGAAATCAATACGCTTTAGTGATATGGCAATGAGTAGAAATGAAGGTATCTTGTTCTGATCAAAGCTGCGATGTTACCCAAGAGGCAAAAAGACCAGATCTGCAAATAAAAGTCTAAATAAACAGCAGCAGCAAATCGAGAAAAGTCTACAGAAGTACTTAGGCCTGCAAGTATTGAATGCAGGAGCCTACTTCTCTCTTTCTGGGATTAATGCCCATAAAGATAGCAACAACATCATCAGTGTCATCTTCCAAACAAAGGACCACAATATAGAGAGGACAATATTAATTATTGTCAAAATCACTTGTGCACTCAGCGATTTCAATAGGAACAATCAGTTTAAGTGGCAGTGGCAACTTCTCAACATAAAACACACTTGCTGCAATCCAAACTGGATTTAAAAGAGGTGAGCGACCGCTATAGTTGTTTAATCTGGTTATATTTGAGCTAAAGTGGTTCACATTTTTAGAATGAACGAATCAAAGGCATAATTGTTTTTGTCATCTGCACAGCAATTTTACTCCTGAATGCATTGTTTTAGGCAGGAATTAATAAAAATTGCATGCGCTTCAGGTGCTGGGTAGATCACCCTTTTCCACACAGCCCAGCCTGGAGCTGTGAATGCTCCTTTTCTTATTATCAGTTAATAATTCTCTCTCATTGAGGCAAATTAGGAACTTGACTGTGTTAGAGAGTCCAGAACACTGCTAGAGGCAAAAAGGGGGCTAAATGGCAGAAATTCCTCTCTGAGCAAGATGCATGAAGCACGACATTGTGTCCACCACAAAAGCCGCTCTGTATTTTTGATCCTTTCTAATTTAATTAGCCCAAGAGGTAGCGCATTAATTTGCCAAGAATTCTTCTGATGCGAAAGCTGCCCTTATTGCAGTGAAGGGAAAAAATAACCTGCGTGCTACAGTGGCATGCTAGTAATGAAAGGGGGTTATTTTTGTGTTACAAATGGCATTGCAGGGTTACAAGAGACCTTTAAACCTTTTTATCTCTGGTTAGGTCATATGTAACACAGTGCAACACAAAGCGCTAATTAACCAATTCTGGTCCAGACATCTTTTAGAACACTTAAGAGAGTTACACAGAACCCAGGTCAAGCGCACGGCTTTGTTTGCCTCAAAAACTGAAAACATCTTCTGGTGGCTATATTAAAAATAGAACAAGAAATCATCAATCAGCAGTTCAGTTCCTCCACGGACTCGGCACTCTAGATATTTATTCTTGTCTTTGTTTTCTTGCTGTTTAATGATATTCTTTATGTGGGCAAGCTGGAGCCTTAAAGTCCCTCAGAAGGTCTCTTGGCTCTTTATGATGTATTTGTTTGGTAAATTGTCTCCATGTTAATCTTCTTCATCAAATACTGGGAGTCAGTTTTGAAAAACTTTGATCAGATCAACCACCACGAGCTTCTTCATCGCCATGTGCTTCTGATATGTGCTCATGCATTCGAAAGGGTCATTTACTCATTAAACAACAAGAAACATGCATCCTACCATGATAAGTCCTCCCAATACTTTGAACTGTTAATTAAGCCTATGTAATCATGTCTCCTGTTTGCAGAACTATTTCTTTTCTAGAAATTACAGGATCCCGTTTAGGGACTTTCAACACCCTTGTCGCTTTCCCTCACCACTTTCCTGCTGCCTGCTGCCTGAATGCAGCTTGGCAAAAACACTCACTCCCAGTCAGTAACTTAAGAAAACCTAAGGAGGATTACATTTTACATTTAATTCTCCTGTACCTTTAATGAAAACCAGTGGAAGACAATAGCTTGCAAGTAAGGCACTGATATCTCTCTCCCTCCCTGCTTCTGGCTAGAAATCAGTGAATTAAGGAGTGGTGGCATTTAGCTTGTTTTCGGCTATGCATTCTGGATACCCAGCGGCATCACAAGTAGCCTGTTTAAGGCATAGTGTAAGATTTAGTAGCCAAACTGAGAAAAGAAAATTAGCATTGTCAAGAGGAAGGCAGGATGGATCCAGCTCAAGGCAGTGGCCTAGGAGGACAGAGCAGAGGAGACAGAAGAGACAGCAGACAGAGGAGGATCTGGAGAGAAGAGAGGATGGTCTTTTTTAAAAAGTAACTCTGTGAACAAGAGTGGAGTAAAAAAGAAATTAAAGAAGGAAGAACAGTAACTGGGTATCAATTGCAAGGGAAGGATAGAGGCTGGAGGAAGAATGGTATTAGGAAACTTTTAATGCAGCAACATTTTCTTATGACAACAGTATGAATTAACCCAGTTTCTTAAAGCAAAATTGCCCTTTCCATTTTTTTCATATATTTTGCCCCAACCTAGAAATACTTTTCATATTTACAATGCATCATTTTTAAAAACCTTTAATTATTTTTTTCTTTGGAACTAAAATTATTCCTTTTGTACATTCTTTTTTAAAATAAGCAACTACTTCAATAGTAAAATTAGAGATTTTCTTACATGACTTAAAAAGTTCATCTAAAATGTGATTAATCACATATAAACAAGATAACTGAGAATGTGCTTTTATAGATGTTACGCTATTCTGAATTTTTCTAGGTTGTCCAAAAGATTTGAAAGGGTAAAAAGATTTTTTTAATACACAGTAAATATTTCTGAAATAGTGAATTAAAATGAAAAACAGATGACACATTTATTCAGTTTTTGGCTTCTGTAACATCAAACAGCACATTTTCTTAAAATGGTTTCATCAGTGGACCGGTAACCTCTTAAACTGATTGACTCAAACATGTCACTTATTTGATGATTGGAGGTTTATAAAAGAGTCTCCACTTTTTTCATCTAGTCACATGTTACATATTTCTCACAGTAGATTAAAAGGTAGTATTTATTCCCATGCCTTCTCTAGATATAATTTTAGGTTTTCAAATAAAATAAAGACACAATATTTGAATGGTCTGATTTCTATTGAAGGGATAACTAGGACTCTGAAGTTTCATTACTTTTATCGAGTTTTGGTTTTTTTTTTTAGATTGATGAAATCAATCTAAGTACAGCTCACAGAAAGGAAAGAAAGTATTTATTTTTTGCCAGGATGAAACTTACTCAAAGTAACAGATGAAAACCAAGTGATAGGCATATTCATATTCAAGAGGAAATAAATAGCAAAATTATTATTTTATGTCAATATTTAAGGAGTGATAAATACTTTTAGTGTCTTGATAAAATGAAAATTTTTCTTCCCATGACTTCCAGATACCTTTATAATCAGAAGATCACAGCAAAGCAGAAACAATTTCTCATCATCTGCTTTACAGATAGAGCCAGGACACACAGATTTCAATCCAGCCTCCCACCATACCATGAAGCCGCACCAGAATAGGTCTAGAATGCATATATCCCCTGACATTCTCCATTGACCTACAAGTCTATTGATATTTAATCACTCTCAGTTGGGGCAAGATGAAGAAGAATTAAATATAAAATTTTCCCTGGAGAAAACAAAAAGGCAAAGACCAAAAACAAGAAACAGATTACTTTCATTTCTCCCAAACCAAACTGAGGCTGAAAGGGGCATGAAGTCATCTCCAGCTTGGCCATTCAGTGTGGGCCTGAGGCAAGTGCCCTGAGGGGATGCAGTAGGCAGGGTCAGAGTCCAAGGAGATGATACACTCAAGTTTAAAGACCTAGGAGTTTACTAAAAGGCTATTTACAAAGCTGTTGGCAGGGAGACTACTCAGGGGTGGGGTGTATCAGGGCCTTAGTGACAGTGAGAGCTGATTTACCTGAGGACTGAAAGGGCAAGAGGAGAGAAGATTCCCAGAGTCCAGAGAAAGGGGAATGCAAAGAACCACTCATGCCAGGAACTGCGGCTTTGCTAGAGATGCCAGAGCCAACTGGCTGTCACACAGCAGAAAGAGGCTGGGGAACAACTACCATCACCTGGGCCTCCCCCATCACTGTCTGTGACTGAGAACCAGAAAGCAGAAGAGAGGAGAATACAGGGGACCATGGAGATGGATCACGGGTGAATTGGTGGTGGGCTGCCCAAGGGGAATACAAAATGTAAAAGACATAAATAACAATAAAAAAAAATGGAAAAAAAAAAAGAAAAAGAAAGAGCGCTATTCTGAAGCCGTGCACCTTGAAACGTAAAAAAAAAAAAAGAAGAAAGCAGAACATAGTCCTACCAGTGGGCCTTACTGGGGGAGTGTGACTGGAAGGTGGACACTGGTTAACCAGCACAGGTGACTTTTAGCATTCAGTGGAGAGGAAATATTTCTCAACATGAGTATAAGAATGTTAGTGATTTGGGGAGACTCCATCAACATGGCGGCTAAGGGACGCTAGGATCAGGCTCTCCGAAAAGAAAAACAACCTATAAAGAAATATCAACCAAACCTGAGGAGATCCAAAAACGCTACACAAAAGAATGTTAGAGACTTTATACAAGGAAAACACTATGCCTTTTGAAGAAAGAACATTTGACACTTCTCTGGTTTAAAAAAAAAAAAATGTATGTGTAAACACATACACGACATACTCGCATACATATATACTAAGTTATTTTCAAAGGAAAAATCGTTGTCAAATTTTAAAACTAGAAAATATAAACATATCTGGGTCCTCCCTGTGCTGTGGTGCTGTCGGCAGCGGTGACACAAGTTCGACACTCAGCTGGGGAGATTCCCACATGGCGTGGCAGACCCCTCCTGCCTCGCCCACTGCTCCCCTCAGCAGTGTGTTTCCACCGATCCGCCTGCTCTGCTCCCCACTCTATCTCTGGTGAACCCTCTCGCAGCCCCACACCTCTGGCCTGTACCCCAGCTTGTATGCATAAATAAATAAAAATCTTTTTTAAAATGTTAAAAAAATTTTTAAAAAAGAAAATATAAACATATCTTAAATTATAACAACAAAACATAAGAATGTATAAAATGATAAGTTCAAAACTCTACAACCAACCTCAGTTTCTCTGTTACTAACAAATTTAATCTATCCAGTTAAGGTATTACAGCATATGAGGGACAGAAAAAGAATGAGAAGAAAAAGAAAACAAGACAGATGACCAAGGGAAAGTGAAATGAAACAATGTTTTCCTAATTTGCCTTTTCTTCCCCACAGTGCAACCCTGGGGTGTTTATAAATCCCTAGAAGCAAGAATTCAAGGATCCCCTGAAATCTGACTTCTTTGGGGGGCATTGTAGAGATGACACTTTTTTTTTCTGACAGAACAATAGCTCCTGCCCTACTTTCTAAGCAATCTTAGAAAAAGACATCTAGAGAAGTATAATATCCCAGTCAGTGGAGGATAAGAGACAGCACAAAGCGATTTCTACAAGGAATAAAGCTATTTCAGATCTAAATTTCTATTTTCCACGCACTACCCACTCTTCCCTCTCCTCCCTAGTGGAGGGAGAAAGACCCTTTGGAGAAATGAGGGATCCTAAGTCATGGACATGGATCTTCTAGAGGCTTTTAGGGCCAGTCTTTGCTGAGTAGCCTCCTTTCTCCCTCTCCTGACTGCCAAGAATCCTTTCGCCCACGTCAAGGAGAGTTACTAGCACAGAAGAAGATATCTAAATGATTTCATCTCTGTCCTATTGAATTGAATGCCATCTGATACTCATCTTTCCTCCTTAACCCCTTCTAATATTCATTCATTTCCCTGACATTTACTGACCACCAATATGCTAGCTGCTAGGCAAGACCAAGGATACAAAATAATACATCAAGGTTCCTGATTTTGCATAGCGCAAGGTGCAGTGAAAGAGACACATGTTCACACAGTCCTTTCCTACACTCATGTAACACCACTCAGTGTATACTACATGCCTACTGACATGTCCCTGGCACATTCATGTACCCCACGCATAAATGCACACACACGTACATGCATAGCCGAAGCCTGAAATACCTCCAGATTCTTGGGGAAGGATCCTCCTCCACTTACACACTCACTCCTGGCATCATTCCTATGTCTCCTGGTCTTTCATTGAATTTCAACAGATTTTAAAGAATTGAACATATGCAAGGATGCAAAAGCCCACTCAGAATGGTGAAGACATAAGCTCAATCCCGGATGAGGGTTAATACTGGTAGGAGTTGGGAATCAGCTCTGGAAGAGAAATAACCAAGTAAAGGGGTGATATATGCGGAGGATGTTAAAAGGATGTGGAAGAAACTAAGTACCAAGAAGACCTTCATAAATACTTCTTTCCAATTTCCCCCCAGAAAACCACTTTTAGGAACAAAATTAACTATTTGGAACTAAATATTTTTAGTTGTGATGTTTTGTACAAATACTATGTCAATTATCATGACAATTTATATGTAATGACAAATAATCTGTAAGAAAATCCTCTCCTTGTGTCATTACCATTTTCAGAAACACCTGCCTTAGGACAGGACATATATTTCTCCAGAGCTATTAGAATCACCAAGGGAGCTTTAAAAACTATTGGGTCCAGGTCCAAACCAGGTGGGTCCAGGCATCAGTGTGGTTTAAAACTCCCCAGTTGATAGTAATGCACAGCCATGGTTGTATGTAATAAATATATATTTAGACATATGTTTATTAGTTGCATGCCTATCATCCTTAGCAAAGGGAAACTATCCTAAGCATTTTTGTTTGTTTTTAGTGTAATTGTCAAAAATTCATTATCATAACATATATTTACCCTAAAATTCCTTACAATAAAGATGGGTAGATTTTTTAAAATGGACGTTATTACTGAAAAATAATTAAAGTGTAGAAGTTTATCTTTTAAGTTTAATAATAAAATGAGCCTCCTGGAAAAAAAAATAGCAAGGTCTTGCTAAGCAGATGGAGTTTGGGTCAGAATAATGATGCAAAATTTTTATTCAAGCTTGCTCCCTCCCACCCACTTCCTCCTTTTTTCTCATCTTTGCCATGTCTGGAGTCTATTGCACAGAATTTGGATGGTTTAGCAATTTCTAATATAAGTTCACTTGGTGAATGCTAACATAGGAACTCTAAAGTCTCATCTAAATATTCAATAGATTTATGAATAAGATTTTTTCGGAGTTGATTTTAGGAAGTAGTTCAGGTCACAGTGCTGAGCATACTCACACAATTCAGGAAGCTTCTACAGACATGACCTGTGTAAGGAGTATGACACTTGCCAAAATTCAGGAAGGGCTGAGTCTTCAGAGGTATGCTTACAAGGTATGGAAACCCAGATTAGTTCTGGCATATAAACTACCAAAAATGTTCTTGTTAACTGGGCAACATGTTTTCTAAAGGTGCAGAATCCACTTTGTTTCTATCACTTGTCAGAGTTAAGCATAAATAATGTACAAACAAACAAACTGTGCCAGTATAAAATGTAATATTTGTTTATGAGACACTTCCAGAATCTGACAGTGGCCCTCTGTTAACAATATTTAGGCCATAACTATATTGGACAAATTTTACCAAAAAAATATTCTTATGCTTTGGGTAATTTTAAATAGCTTTTAAGCCACTCCTGTATGTTGTTTCTAATCTTACAGAAAATCAGGCAGAGTTACTAATTGTAATGACCATAATGTCACAGTAATCTCTAAGCCAAAATAATAAATGAAGAACCTGTCCTAAAGCAGAATAATGTTCTCCTAATCCTGGGCTCCCTAGACTTTGGGATTACCTAAATCAATAAAACATTCCCCAAAATGTTAGAAAGCCAATAGATTTAACATTATTTTTTTAATTTGTCAAGGAAGAACGTTAAGTGGGTAGAATAAAGCTACATCTACTATCATCATCATATCATATAAACTCCCCAAACCAGGAAGTGCAGAATCTCTCAAGAAAGAACAATTGTATTAAAAGAATATACTTAATGAGAAATGTCTTTTCTTGAATATCTCATTTTCACTGCAATCCAGTGAAAATGTCTTTACACAGCAGTCTGAATTCATCGGCCAATATTTGAGAATTACTGTTCTGAGGGTTTCATTTAGTCTAGTTTCCAGGAAAACTCTGCTTGTGATCTCATTGATGTTTGCACAGAGCTTTCCATCCAGGCCCTGTAAACTGCAGCCAGTGTATTCATGACAAACTGAAAGGACTACATTTTATCCACGTTAGAGTTATCAGAGCCTGGAACAGTATTTGCACCATTAGAAGTGTCACTTTCCACAAGGATTGCAATTTATGTAATGCCAGGGTTCCTTGTTGTAGCAGTAGTAGTAGCAGGAGGAGTAGGAGTAGTAGTAGTAGCAGTAGTAGTAATAGTAGTAGGGATGGTAGGGTAGTAGCTGTTTTGTCTTAAAGGCTTAGACACCAACCCTAAACCCAGAACCTAATCCCAGTGACTCAGATAAAAAATACATGACTGGTAAGCCTTCGTGAGATAAGGTTTGTCCATATTGTATGGAAATTAAAGGAAAAATTTTGCATACTCCCTACACACACATACGCACACTCTATTATATGCAATTTTATATATTTTTAAAGCATAGAACATTACCTATCTTATAAGAGCTTTTATTGCATGATATTCAGAACAATAGGAATAAAAAATGATCTTGCTCTTGTTCTACAACCATAAGGTTATAAGTCTCTGATCTGCCCTCTCTCAGATAAACGTACAACATGACAAATAGAAACTATCAAAACTGAACCAAGCACAAGACAAACTACGTGACAGTCCTGTTTTCTGCCTCCATGATGACATTCAGATGGTTAATTCTAAGGCAAATCCTTCATTTTTAAAGTCTGAAAAGCAGTCATCTTATTCATTTTAAAAATTGAAAGTGTTCTACAAATGAGAATACTCCAGATCCAAACTACAGATTTTAGTTCATTGCAAATGGTCTCACTTTTCATTTATTTCAGTTTTTTTCTGGTGCTTTAATCTCCAGTAAGGAGCAAAAATGGCATTATTGGTTTGGTTAATAAATATCCTTTCTTAATTGATGTTTCTACTCTTTTTCAGTAGCGATCTCAAACTCAGAGATGCATTTCAGGGAATCCCAGTGCAAATACCCACATGAATTCTCCCTGATTTTCCAATCTCCTACATCCATAGTGGTCTCAGAATGTAATTGCTATGAAATCATTTACCAAGAATAGAAGGTCCTCAGAATGCTTTATGTTGAAAGGACACCTTACCTGCTATTTCCCCCCTCCAGTGTTAAGGACACAATTCATAAATATAAGAAAAGAAGAGAATAAAAAGCAAGCTCTTACAGTCCGCTCTGTACAGGTAGCAGAACAGAGAGGCAATGGAAGTGTGTCAGCCAAATGATTTGAATTTAACATGGACCAGAAAACTGAAACACACACATTGCAAATTTTAAAAAATTTAGACAATTTGAAATTTCTCATCCAAAATCCAAATTAAATCTTTGCAGTAAGGAACTTTATCTGTAAAAACAGCAGTCCAGCTGTATAAACGAGTAAACCAGGACAGTCTCCCACTGGCCAGGCTAAGCAGGAAGCAAATAAGAAAACATCAAGGGAACCCCAGTTAAATGCAACCCAAGAACCAGTACTTTACCAGGAATCCTTATGTTTAGACCCCTTACTCTTTTTCTGATTTCTCAGATGCTAGTTTTAATGTTCCTTCCAGCCATGATTAGCTAAAATACAATGTTAATAAGCTAGTCAATAAATGATTGTCTAATGCTGATTCACACAGTATTCTTTGTTATTAAGGCATACTGAACATATAACATTATGTTAGCTTCAGGCATACAACACAGTAATTCCAAATTTGTCTACATCCCAAAATTATCACCACAATAAATGTAGCTAAGATGTGTCACCACACATAATCACATTTTTTAAAAGATTTATTTATTTATGCATACAAGAACTGGGGTGTAGGCCAGAGGTGTGGGGTGGTGAGATGATCCACCAGAGACAGAACGGGGGGCAGAATAGGCACATTGACTGAAATACACTGCTGAGGGGAGCAGGGGGCGAGGCAGGCGAGGTCTGCTGGCCATATGGGAATCTCCCTGGCCGGGGATCGAACTCATGCTGCAGTGGCTACGGATAGCTTCATAGGCTATGACTTAACCCGTTGCGCCACCAGGGAGCCCTAATCACAATTTTTTATTGTGTTGAGAACTTTTAAGCTCTATTCTTTTAGCAAATTTTAAATACACAATTATTAACTATAGTTGCCTTGCAGTACATTACACCTGTGTCTTATTTTATAGCAGGAAGTTAGTATCTTTTCACCTCCTTTACACATTTCATACAGTATTCTTAAGCATTATACTTTGAATATTTGAAGTTCATATTTAATTTTGAGAAATTTAATTTATTATCATATAATACACAAGAGAAGAGATCTATAGCCACCCTGTAAAAGAAATGGCTCCAAGTTCTGCAAGATTTGATGAAACTTGAATTAACTGTGTTAACAGAGATTTTAAAAAAAGAAATGTGTGCATTCAAAAATGAGTTGATCAGCCACTGAAACATAATTGAAATTCAGAGACATATCTTGGCAATGCTATCCAGCTCAGTCTACAAGAGACAAACACTTAGCCAAAAACTTTGAATCTCCCATTCCTATCTCAGAGGTGGTTATATCAACCTAAATCCATTTATAATTTGATCCATCTTATTCCTCTTCTTTTAGGTTCCCCAAGAGAACTTTTGTTAATATAGTAAATGCCTGCATAGTACTTCCCAAGTGAGTGAATATTCTTACAAGGCTTGTCTGTGAGTTTTGTTTTCATTCTAAATTAATGTGATGGCATTCTGTTTCCACATAAGTCATCCTCAACAATGGATTCACTCTTAGTGTACAATGGCAATGAACCGTCTGAGACAAAGAGCCTAAAGACTAGAGTGGACTGGATATATTCCCCCAAGAACTCAACTATTATTCAGAAATCTTGGGAAAAGACATTGTTAATCATCTACATTTTCTCATTTTGAAACTTCTACTGTCATCAGGATTTAACATAACTTTCCCAAGACAGGGAAGTTTTACTAAAATATAAAGCCCAACACTCTCCTCCTACCAAAGCACCTGGACAGACACAGTTTTTACCCCTGATATCAGCCCTACATTTTAGTATATATGCATAACATAGTACCTAAGATGGTCACTCCTTAATAAAGTCTCACTTTCCTACAGAGAAGATTGTTAGCTTTTAACAACAAAGTGATATTTTATTTTACCACCCTGAGCCTATATCTGAAAGCAAATGAGCCTTCTGGACTTTCCCAAATTAAGAATCAAACTTGCATGTTTCTAGGCAGTTTTATTCTTAATTTGGAACACTGACTTCTGAGTATTTTAAAAAATATGTCAACAACATAGACCAGAAAGAGTTAAATGGAAGCTGCTATCTTAAATTTATAGGCTCAGGTAAGCTAAATGATATATCCAAAGTATTATTGGTTATAAAGCTATAGGAACCACTCATAGTAGAAAAAGTTTTAACTAGCAATGAGGTTTTTGGAAACATGTTCTCTTTATAAAGTCAAAGTCAGAGAAGACTATGAGTCCTTAAAGCTTTTATGGGGTTGACAGGTAACAGGAATTTTATAGAAGGCATTATCAGAGAGCATCACTCCTACCATATTTTATAATGTATAATTTCCTACATTTCAAACAAGAACACAATGTCCAACACAGCTGACATATAAAATAAGATCCTGGACTTAAAAGACTCATCTTGGTCTACCTAAGGCCAAAAGCTTAGGAGTTCTTTAGCTGTGACTGGGTTGCAGCTGGTGGATGTGGATGACATCGGCTCTGATCTGTGACTGGGCATGACTCGGAAATAGATAAGGCACACCAAGAAGGTGAGAAATAAATATCTGACTTACCTGGTTCCTGTTCTGATAGTGACTAAGAATTTCATCAATTGTTTGGACAGGAAAAATTCACAGCTACCACAAGATATTCACTACACATAAGTCATTTAGATATACCTGCATACATATAAAATCTCCTTACCTGTTATTTGGACATTATTATTTACTCTGTTTTGAGATGTACTTTCTTCAAGTTTAAATAAAATCAGTAAACACAAAAAATGAATTTAAACATGTTGGGAAGAGTTATGACATGAAAGAACAAAGTATTATAACAATGGAGAAAAGGGGATTCGATGGAGTGGTCAGGAAAGATCTGCGAGTAAAAATAAAGTGGAGGTGTGGAGGTGGTCAAAGAAAGAACAAAAAAAAAAATTTCTGGGCTAGAGAGAAATAAGAATGCCCAGAAGGAGGAAAAAACTCAGTTCTATCAAGGAACTGAAGTAAGCCATTGGGGAATTGAAAGACAACCCGAGTGGTTGAAATGCATTTGTTGATGTAGCGCATGGCCAAAATGCAGTGGGAGGATTTGGTCAGGAATCACAGCATGAAGGGCCTTAGGGGCCATGGCAAGGGGCTTGGATTTTATTTTCTGCATGATGGGAAACCACTAAAGAAATTGAAGCAGGCTAACAGGATTTAATCACTGTGACTGCTATGTGGGAAATAGATTTATAGAGAGACAATAAACAGGAAGACCAATTAGGAATGTATCACAGTGGAGATAAACTGATGATAATGGATTAGCATCAGGTAATGACAACAGTTATGGAGAGATATGGATGGGAGCCAAAGCGCTTTTGAAGATGGATTGAAAGGAGTTGGTTTTTCAATAGCTGTAGGGATGAAGAAGATACCAGTGGTTGGAATTAATCCCAGGTGTTGGACTTGAACTCTGGAGGGGTAAAGGAGTATCATCGAAGTCTTCAATTAGATAGACCCAAACATATTGATACCCTGCAAAAACCAGACAAAAAGCATCACTTTCACAAGGAACTCCAATAGGGACTATTTCACTCTCTGAATTATGCAATAAATTGGGAGAAACTATTAGAGTACTGATATCATATAGTTCTTTTCTGTCTTTGTAGTCATATTTGAATAACATCAATCTGGGGTTTTAAGTAATGATTGCTTTCTTCCACCCTTCGGTTTGGGACCAACTGAAACAAAATTCCAAAAGAACAATAGGCAGTCAGCCATAGACCAATAAGGTTGATTAGAAAAATAGACCTCAGATCTGTGGGCAAAAGGCTGACTAACACTCCTCCTAACCCATATGCCACCACTCACTCTAGCCTGAGGAAATTTCACTTTAGCAAAGGTGTTTTAAAAGCAGACAAGCCTATATAAGAGCATCTTTTAATTTTGCTCCATTAGTTGCTTCAAGTATCAATGGAAACCAGACTCTTCACATAAGAGAACCAGACTCTTCACATAAACCAGACTCTTCACATAAGAGAACCAGACACTTCACATAAGAGAACTTGGTCTTGCTCAGAAGAAATAATGAGTAAGGGATACTCTAGCTTATAGGTGATGATACTAAACAAGATTTAAGATTCTGGGGCCTCCCTGGTGGTGCAACAGGTTAACTCTCTGCACTATGAAGCTATCTGCAGCCACTGCAGCACAAGTTCGATACCCAGCCAGAGAGCTTCCCACATGGCTCAGCAGACCTCTCCTGCCTCGCCCGCTGCTCCCCTCAGCAGTGTACTTCAGTAGATCTGCTTGTTCTGCTCCCCACTCTGTCTCTGGTGAATCCTCTAACCACCATCCCTCCACCTCTGGCCTACACTCCAGTTCTTGGATGCATAAATAAATAAATATTTAAAAAAAAAACACAAGATTGAAGATTCAAAATGAATGGAAGTTTCTTCTTGGTCACTCAGTTGCTGTGGGTTCTGAGGGAGTGATTTAATACTTGTTAGGGATCAAGCAGCCTAATAAAAAGGAAAAGTTTGAAAAATCATAAAAGGCATGAGTTTTATTTTCCTGGACAGTGATACTTTCTACTTTGTGTACCTTGAAAAGTATGAGGCCCTCATGTTCCTCAGCATGCTGGTGACCTTCCCTAGGTCACTTGAATTTGCAGGTGTACCTACACTGCCAAAATGCAAAAATGTCATCCTGGAGTTCTTCAGTCATTTTCTGAACAGTGGAATCCCTTCTTCATGTATCATTTGGGTTGGAAGGTCACTATGTAAAGCCCACGATAGCTGAGCTACCTCCTTGGAGACATGGGGTTCTGAGGCTCCTCAGAGAACATCTTAGGACTCCAAAGAGCCCAGGCTCTTTCTTTCCAACTTTCTATGAGCCTGTGATGACTCCATACCTGCTTCTTAGGAACAAGGTAGTCAGTCGTGTCCAAAGAACCAGAAAGTGACTCTTCCCTTTGACAATGTATTGAAAGAAGCACATCATTGTTCATCCACATTAGATTTTTTTTAAAAAAGAAGGGGTCGTCAATTAGCAAGAGGGGGGGGAGGACCGGGGCTCAGATCGGGGGAGAGGGGAGCACAGGGGACTGTGGTGACGGTTCACGGGTGAATTGGTGGTGGGAAACCTACGGGGAATATACAGTAATATAAAAGACACAAATAAAAATAACAATAAATAAATTGAAAATAAAAAAGAAGGGGTGGGAGCCCAAAAACAAAAGAATGAGTGTTACCAAGGATATATTTTGTTGACCGTAAAAAATCTAACAAAGCCAAACTTACTTCATTTCATTCAGCTCTATAGATGGCTTATATACACTATTTTCCCATATTAGTCACCTGTTTTCATTACTTTCATTTGTGAAATCCATTTTAATCTAAAGTCTTTTGCTATTCCACAAGGATAATTAGAACACAAAACAGAAATTTTTAGAGGCATGTCACCAGCATATACAGAGAGAATATTGAAGCTCTTGGCTTCAGAAATTCTCATTTTCCTCAAATGTTGGTTTAGTCCTGCATTGAATTAGGTCCTAATATCCCATTATATGATAAAGCATCATTTAACAGGAAGTTATACTCTTTTATGTAATGTTTGCATTTCATTTCCAGGCTACTTTTTAGAAAATAAGTGATAAGTAGAAGCAGAACAGGTATTTGTAATTACCTATGAGTCATTTGCTCTCACGTAATTTAATAGCCACGGATCTTTAATATTTATAGCACATGCTGAAAGGATTTAACATATGTAGTGATCTTCACCAAGTAACTCCATACTCTTCTTGAATACAAAGATGTAAATTTTGTCACCATTTATGCAACCTGTTAAAAATCTTGCTATTAATTCATGTGAATGAGTTTTTCCTCTAAAATTTTAATTAAAACACAAATGCTTTGCATACTTCAATCTGCAATATTCCACACATGCTTTTTTTTTTTTTTTTACTACTGACTGATCAGTTGGATAAGAGGGGATCTTCTCTAAGGAAAGTAGGATGCTTTCTCGTACATGAAAATCCCCACAAAGCAGTTATTTTTGTGTAAAAATCCATTCAAAAGCTGAATAACCATTATACTATAAGATTCTCAATAGCAATAGTATTCTCTTCACTTTCTTGAATATTTCTAAATATGTCTTAACAAGGAAGGGGGAGTGTAAGTCTATTAAGGTAAATTGGTAATAATAGCCAAGACAACTGTATTTGAGAGAAAAACCATGTCAAAAGTATTCATACGAACCAGTAGCATCAGAGAATGTATTATCACAATTAAAACCACATATATTTAGGACTTCTGTAAGAGTTGTTATTTGATGCAAGATACTTTGACTTTCAATTATAACAATAGCAAGTAATTCTTTTCAACCCATAGGTCTAAATTATTCCAAAGTTCTCCAGTATAATATAATTAATTCAGACTATCACATATTTTGAAATTTTACATTCTAATGTAATTTTTATATTTATTTAAAGTACTTCTTACCTTTTTTCTCAAAATAATAACAAAAATATTAGTAATACTACTAATAAATATTACTGTGTTTTCCAGAGTATTTAAACACATACATTATCATCATCATCATCTTTTGTTCTATTGAAATACTTTTTTCAGGCAACTTTTCAACTGTGTCATTTTGATTATGAATCTTCATAACACTAAACATTCTTTCACCATACGGTTTTCTTAATACTACTAAGAACTCATCAATAATTTTGGGCTATTAGAAAGCAAAAGTAAAGGTTTATCTGAAAAAAAAAATTTTTTTCTTGGTCCATTTTTCAAAACAGAAGTGTACATTTTCCTGAAGAGATGAAATAGAAATGTTTGATTAACTGACACTCAGAAATCATTCCTGAACAAGCTGTTAAAATTTCTTTTCTTTTACAATGTTTTCTGTTCTGTGCTATCAAGAACTATGAATCATAATTTTTGGCAGCTAAAACCAAAGGGGCTGATAGGCTCTATTAGCATCCTAAAAATATGCATGTCCTAATGCTCTCTTAAAATATGTCTTCTTAGAGATATTTCAGATTTTCTCAGCCAAGTAAAATGACATTAACTAAGACCCTGGCATGAAAATTTGCTTATTTTAGTTTGCTTAACAATGTAACCATAGCACAAAAATATCACTATTCAATTTTAGATAAGTTATTCTGCCATATTCTGACCTATTGTTTGCTAACATCACATGATGAATGATTAAATCACTTGTGATCCCTAATTACTCTGATCATTCATTTATAAAGACAAAAAAATATGTTAGAAATAGTTCTTTTTAGAAGACAGCAGTTCCTCTTTTCATTTTAAAGAAAACTGATTAAAATTAATTCATCCCAAACTAAGCAGGAATATTGAGAATAAAAATTTAAAATTAGGCAGAACAATGTGTCTAACAATAGTTTATATGTTTCTGAAAAAAAGGTCAAAATGCTACTAATATATTCCTTGTATTCAGCATACCACAAGGAAATTTGACTTTGCCTTTTTCCTCTGAAAGTTTACTACAGGATTCCAGGAAGACTTTCCTAAAAGAGAACAATATCTGGCAGCCTATTTAGCTGACTCTCAGTAAAGGATGCGTAGGATGCAGGGAAGGTCAGGCTTAAGTCAAAAGAGGATGTCTTGTTATTCTGATGTTACACCTTTGAGGCAAAGGCCTAATACCTTTTCAGAAAATAAAAAGCAGCAAAATGAATACTTTTCTCTGCTATAGACAGTAAGGGGACAAGGGTCATGTAATTGCATCTCTTGTTTGCATTGTTTCACCCATTTTCTCTTTTTAAAAAGAAAACAACAAATTGATCAAAGAAATACTGCCTACTGATTCAAATCATGTAACTTTTATATTTATATACACCAAAAGCACAATGGACTTTATACAATATAAAATGGAAATGTTTGGTAAGTTCAGAGGGGAAATCTAAAGAAATTTCCTTTAATGGTACAAGAGAATTCTCGAATTCTAACAGTGACATAAGAAAAACTGGAAAATGACAAAGAAGAAAATTTGAACAATCTAGTGAATAGCCATAAAACAAAGTGGGGGAAAAGAACAAAATATTGAGTAACAACAAAAGCCATACTAGTATTTTATGGCAGGATCATGCCTAGAAATCAAATTTTTATTCATTCCATTAGACCTGTTTCATACAAAGATGTTTCTTAAAACATAAATTCTATTGCGAAATTACAATTTATTGCCCAAAAGTCCTAAATGTTGGGATATATTAGATTAAGCAATGTTAATGGGTTTCTTAATTATAGGACCTTCAGTCTTTAATATGCTAATGACTTCATGACTCTCCAAAAGAAAACCACATGCCATGTTTATCAAACTTAGTTGACAAGGTAAATTAGAGATAGAGATAGAATAGAGAGTTGGAGATAGAGACAGAGACAGAGATATGGAGAGACAGAAATATATAGCAATGTTAGGGAATCACAACCCATGAAACCCAAATTGGAACTTATTTACAAGCATTTTTCTTTCCCATCATACAAAAAATGAAGAGAAATAACTGATTTTCTTTCAATTCATTCAAATAATTCCTCATTACTTTCTGCATGAATACTTTCTACATATTCTAATTATTCTATTATAGTACATAAACATGCTATGTGAGACCTTTCCTTCCTTTTTCGATTCCTCCCTTCTTTCCCACCTTCCCTCCCTCCCTCTCTTTCTCCTTTTCCTTCTAAAAGTGACACCAAGCAGAATGACTTGGGAAAATATGATTATTCTTTTTGCTAGGAACTTCAAAAGTTAGAAACCAAGGAACTTGATTCAAGGTAATAAACAGAGCATGTGAGTTAATTGCCTATTTACTTGAGACCCCATGTTTTTAAGTAATGCACATGCTTAATTTATTCTCAAACATCATCAGCTATATTTTAAGAGATGTTAAAAAAAAGTGGAGAAAATGTACATCAAAATATTGACAAATAGTATATATATATATATATATATATATATATATATATACTTGTAATAACAAATCGATTAGGAGACAATTCATATGTAGCTAAACCACAATCTATGGTATTCAGGAAAGGGACTGCAGTCTAATCAAACTGTGTGGCACACTAAAGCCATACTATTCCACCAAGTATGAATTCAGACACACAGATAGGATGGAAAGGAGGAAAGAGATGATAGCAGGCCAGAAGATGGGGGGCACCTATAAAAACTCTCTTCCAGAATCTGTACAAACATCGCAGTAGACATTTTCATTCCCCAGGTTAAACAAATGTAGAAAAACACTTCTGAAAGGAAAATGAATGATCTGCTTCAAGAAAAAAAGGGCAATTAGCTGATCAGATTCTAGTTTCTGACTTAAAGGGAATAAATGCAACGTCCAAGAGAGCTATATGTGATCATGTAAGGATAATGTTGTAGGGGCAGCATTGGCAGTGAAGCCAATTATTCTAGGTATATTAGATAGCTAATAGATAGCTGAAGCCAGCCTTCACTGAATTACGAACAAAAAGGAAAAAAAAAAAGAACAGAATGATATAAAAAAAGAACAAATGGAGTTCTTGTAGAAAACTTTGTCAAAACTATGAAAGCTGGGGCCTCCCTGGTGGCGCAGCGGTTAAGCGCTGTGCTGTGGAGCTGTCGGCAGCAGAGTTGCGAGTTTGACGCCCAGCCGGGGAGAATCCCACATGGTGCAGCAGACCTCTCCTGCCTCTCCCGCTGCTCCCCTCAGCAGTGTATTTCTGATCTGCCTGTTCTGCTCCCTGCTCTGTCCCTGGTGAACCCTCTCGCTGCCCCACACCTCTGGCCTGTACCCCAGCTTGTATGTGTAAATAAATAAAATCTTTTTAAAAAAATAAAGAAATAAAGAAAAATAAAGAAAAAACTATGAAAGCTAACAGAACTTTTAGCAGAAGAAAATAGAACAGAAATAAAACAAAAATTCCCTCTCATTTAAGAGAGGAAAACACTTAACTATAAAGGTTCAATTCAGAAATTCCACCATCTGATTAACACGGACCACAGGAATAGGAAAAAAAAAAAAAAAGGAAGGAAATGAAATTATGAAAGAAATAACAAAAAATAAAATTTTAGACCTGGCAGGTAACAAGAATTTTCAGACTGAAAATGCCTGCCATGTGAGCGGCCCAAGGAATACAAAGGGAACCTCACCTAGTGTGTCTAGTAGGAAAAGTTAGTGTGCTAAGAGTAAAGGCTTGATCCTAAATATGTTTCCAAAGTCACTTAAGAAGAAATAAGGATCGTATTAGTATCAGACTTCTCACTGGTGTTATGAGATACTCAGAGATAATAAAAGACGACTTTAACCAAATTTTTATAACCAAAATATCTCAGTATATCATAGAACAGAATAAAAACACTGTCCGAACATTCAGAAATGTAGAATTTACATTTATGGTGTACATTTAGGAAAATGGAAGTTTCAGAAAATAAACTTAACTCAGAAAAATTGTAATGTGTACTCCCAGGCCAAATTAGAACAGGAAGAGTAATAGTTTGAAAAAGTGAATTCTCCAAGGGAATAACTGGAGAGACCAGGCAGGTAATCATAATATCTATCACTGATGAGGAGAACATCTGAAGCTTTAACAAAGTTAATGGGTGGAAAGTATTATATTTATGCCTGAAAACATTCTCCATTATGTGAGAGAGGGAGAGCCAAGCTGGATTTGTAACTATGCAGGAGGAAGTATGCTCCTGACAACCAGAGTCTCTATAACGAATAATTAAGTCACTCTCTAAAATATGTTCATTGTTTTCCAATTTTTTTTTAAAGATTTAATTTTTTATTTATACATACAAGTTGGGGTCAGGCCAGAGGTGTGGGGCGGCGAGAGGGTTCACCAGAGACAGAGCGGTGAGCAGAACAGGCAGATCAGAAATACACTGCTGAGGGGAGCAGCGGGAGAGGCAGGAGAGGTCTGCCGCGCCATGTGGGATTCTCCCCGGCCTGGCGTCGAACTCACGTCGCCGCCGCCAACAGCTCCACAGTGCAGTGCTTAACCGCTGCGCCACCAAGGAGGCACCTGTTTTTCAATTTTTAGACTCAATGTAAGTACAAATCACAGATTTAATTTCTGTAAGGAAGGTACTAGAATAGAAGCATATCTCATAAAGTAAAAAATACACAGAAGTGAAGGTAACATCTATGATGGTAAATGGAAAGTATTACTATTATCACAGTTTTAAATATATGTATAAATATATACACACATACATATTTATAAGTATATAAAGTTGTTATATTCGAGACCTTTTTATAAATGTATATACACACATATACAGAGATAGATACAAACATATTCTAGTTATGATTACAATGACCTAGAATTAATAACACACCAGTAAGAAGGAGCAGAATTAGCTTCCTGATCTTTACTTTCAAATACTGTTCCCCAGAAATACAGGTTGATTCCAGACTGCCTTGGGTAAAGTACAAGATGAGCCTAAAACATTTTGCCATGGCAATAAAATAGGAATGTCATCAAAACCTGATGAGTCTATACCCAAAGGACATATTAAGAGGTTTCCATTTGCTAAAATTGACAACTAAAATAAGTATAAAAGTGGATTATAACTCACTAAACAAAATAAGAGTCCATAAATTCACACTAATATAAATATTTTTTGAATGAGGGCACAGCTGACATAGGATCAGATCGAAGTGATACTGTCTATATGAGCTACAAGAAGATATTAAGGTTTAATATGTTGCTTGAAATTATAGAAATGAGCAGAAGTAGAATTGTGAACTATATTAAAAATGCTATGATATGAATGTTTGTGAAAATCAAATATTGAAATCCTCACCCCCAAAGATGATATTAAGATATGCGGGCTCTGCGAGGTGCTTCAGTCATGAGGGTGGAGTGTGCATTAATGGGCGTGTAAGAGGGTGGTCCTCAGGAAAGGGGAGTGTCCCAAGACCCCACCCCCACCTCAAGTCAGAGAGATCCAAGACACCTAGGACTATGAATCCCATAATGCCATCATCACCAAAAGAAGGATTCTGAGGACTGAGGGTGGAGTTAAGCAGTGGTGTTTTGGTATTTTAACCAGACATGTGAGCTTTGGGCTCTTGCTCTTGGTGGGTCAACGAGTTTTTGGTGCGCCATTGGGATTCTAGCTCAGCAGAACTGGTAGAACACATTCACCAATTTATTTTTTTTCTCTTGAGTTGTCTTTTTATGTCCCCTCCTTTTGTAAATAAACCCTTTATTAATCTTATTGTGTGTGCCTGCAATTGAGTCTTATTATAGGTCCCTTTTAAGCGCACAGGTGAGGGCTCACAGTCAGGCACACCATTTTATATTGGGGCTGCTCTATAACAGGACTAGTGCTCTTTTAAAAGAAACCCCACTGAGGTCCCTACTTCCTTCCATCATGTGAAGACACAACGAGAAGATGCCATCTGTGAATCAGAACATGGGCCCTCACTGGTCACTGAATTTTGAAGCACCTTGATCCTGAACTTCCCACAAAAGTGAGCAACAAATTTCTGTGGCATGTAAGCTACAGTCTTAAGGAGTTTGGATATAGCAGCTTGAGTGAACTAAAACAGGGAGGGAGAGAAGGACAGTATACAAATGGCCTCAGCTCACATGTATTATATAAGAAGGTTAATAGGGGAAAATAACAGTACAGCCATATTATTTATAAATGTTAATAACCTCCCTAAGAAAAATCTGGAATAATTCAAGATTACTAATAATGAGGAGCAAAATAGGTTAGGAAATGCTATATTTTATTATAAGTCTGATTACACAATTCATACAAAAATTATGTTTCAACATCTACTTGATTCCTTTGATAAAAGTTCTTAAAAATTTGAGTACTTATACACACCCGCACACACAAACTCTGCTTCTAATCTAAGGTAATTATTGTTTAGCATATCTGAAAGATCTTAGCCTTTATGTGATTGGCTTTAGCTTTACTAATGATTGAGATAGGCATGCCACAAATTTACTATTTTCTTTGAAAAATTATACTGCTTTACTCTGGCTCCCAATTTGCCTCAAAAAAACTTCCAGTAATATTACACAGCTCTCATAAGCTATGATTTGATAACTATTGAAAGAACTTGGTCAAGTCCACTTCTCCCGTGTATTCTTTGAATTGGAATTGGCTGAAACCTTTTTTGAATAATAACTTCCGTCTCTGATAATTTCAGCAAGTTGTTGGAAAAATCACTCCATATTCCAATTTTGAAGACTAATGTATGTGCTTATTTTTCATTTTTTAAATTAGCATACGGTGAAGTTGACTTTTGTTAGTTATATGTTCTATAAGCTCTAACACATGAAAAGATAGAGTTAGGGACTATTGTTTTCTGACTTTTCCTTTCTACTTTTTGTTTCCTGGCTTTTTATTATCTGAATAATTTTTAGTATTTCATTGCAATTATTGTTTAATTATTCTTTCTATCTTTGTTTTCAGTACGTGTTCTAGAGATAAAAATATGTATTTAACTTTTATCTACTAACTTAGAATCATTTCTACTAGTTTAATATTGATACCTCATCTTTTTATCTTTCCCCCTTTTTGGCTTTAATAGCCTTATATACCCTATTTAGGTATGCTGAAAACTGATAGGTTTTGGTTTTGACTCCCAATAATAGCTTAAGGAACTGAAGAAAAGATGAAGTATCTATTTTATTTTCATAAATATTTACAATTTTTGTTGCTCTTCTTTTAGTTCATATATTACAATGTTTTTACTGGTATCAATCCCTTTCTGTTTGAAGAACTTCCTTAAGCAATTCATATAGAGCATATCCTGGCTACAAATTCTCTGATCTTTTCTTCATTTGAAAATGTCCTTATTTCACCCTCATTGATGAACACTATTTTTAGTGAATATGGAATTCAATTTGACAGTTCTTATTTTACAACATTTCTTATAGAAACATTCACCCACTTACTTTAAGCCTAGTGATTTCTGATGAGAAATATACATTCATTTGAATTTCCTGTAAGATATATCACTTTTCTCTAACTGTTCTTTTAGTGTTCAGCTCTTTAAGATTTTTGGGTTTAAATTCAATTTGGGTCTTGCTGAGATTCTTGAATCTTTAGGATTCTATTTTCACTATATTTAGAAAAATTTATTATTAAAATTTTTCTATATTATAATCTTTTTCTGGGGCTCCTATAACATGAATGCTAAATCTGTTTCATTGTTCAACAGGTTCTTTTTTTTTTTTTGCCCCTCTAGTCCTTACACAAAATTTTTACTGATATATCTTCAGGTATACTTTTTCCTTTCTTCTCCAGTATGGAATCAATAATATACTGGAGGTAAAAGAAAAGTTTGATTTATTTGTTTGCTTATTTTTAGTTTTTCATTTAGTTTGCTTACTTGGAGATTATCATACTTTTAGATCTAAAATTTCTGCTTGGCATTTATTTGTAACTAAGTTTTTGCTGACTCTGCTTTAAATTTGCTTCAAATGAATTCTCACTTTTTAAGCAATTTCTAAATGCTAAATGCATAGCTGCATTTAGTTTCTCTCAGATAATTCCTACATTTTAATCATCTCAGCACTGGTGTACGTTCTTTGTCTTGTCCCAACTGAATTGAGTTTGAGTTCTTGCTTGACAATTATCAATTATATCCTGGACACTATGAATATTATCTGATGAGACTCTGGGTTTTGTTTAAACCTATGGAAAATGTTGATATTTTTTATCAATCAACTTAGTTGGCCAATCTAACCTGGGCAGATGTCAATTAGTCAGTTCCATTCGCAACATATGTGATATATTGTCTAAGATTAGATTCATATATGTGCAGCTTAAGTATGTTCAAGCAATTTTATGAAATTGTTTTCCTAATTTCTATATACCTATGATTTCTGGTATTTTCTAATTCCCTGGGATTCTCTTTAAATTTCCCCAGAAATCTCGGGTTTTTCCCACCTGATGTAAAATTCTTATGACTGCACATCTGTATTAAGAGTAAAGCAACAGGAAGACCAAGAAACATATATATTTATATATTTATATAAAATACACACACACACACACACACACACACACATACGTGTGTGTGTGTGTATGTACTAGTTTCACCGCATGAAGTCTGAAGTACCTTTAGGCCACTGCAACCAGCATTATTTGTACCAGATGTCTTTCCTATTCCTGGAGCCGTAAGTAGAATTCTTCACCCCAAGTTTTCTGTCTCAGTACTGTTGCTTACTTCCATATATTGGAGTACTTGACTCTAGACTGGGGTATAATGGAGTGGAAAAATGATAAACTCACTGACCGTTCAGTGGAACTTCAGATACTAAAATGATACTTGAGTAACTGTTCCATGCATTATGTTCAGGTTTTATAGCTGCATTCAGTAATCCTGAGAGATTGCAACGTGCCTGCACTATTGTACCCAGAACTGGAATACCTGAGTGATTATTTTTTGTTCATTTATAAAAATCATTGTTACTTTAAAATTAATTTATAGCAAAGCTCTGTGGGAAAATATTGGGAGGGATGGGGGAAATAAGGGAGAAAATGAAAGAAGAGAGAGAAGTGTGGGAAGAGAAAGGGAGGGAGGGAGGGAGGGGAAAAAAAGGAAGACCAAAAAAGAAAGAGGGAGAGACAGATGATGGAAAGATAGACATTAATCTCAAAGGGAGGGAAATAACAAGTTCAAGTATGACTAATTATGTTTTTGTCTGGGAAAGAGACCATTATAAGGAAGACAGATTCTCTGAATATGCATGTAGAAGAAGTTATACTCTTTATCACGAAGTTCTTGCCAACAATTGAAATAGAAATACTACTTTATATTTTTTCAAAAATAAAAAAGCCAAAATACTTAGTACTTATCTTGTGTTGAGGAAAGTTTTTTATGAAAAAGTTTCCAAGAAATAAATCCTCCGGGATTATTAAATTGAAGGATAAACATAATATAAGATTGAGGGAAGGGTTGCATGCACAATTTAAAAATGTACCCTCAGATTTTTCCAATGAACCCCAATAGACTGAGAGAATTTTAAGAAACTTTACATTTCAACTCAATTACAAATAAGAACTTATCAAATATTTTCAAGTGTATACACATTTATACCATATAAATTTATAAAAAGTAAATAGGGATTAGAAATGTCTATTTACTTTGAATTATTTTAAGCTTAAAAGCTATTTTAATCGTAAATCTATGTTGCCATTCATATCTATGACTATTGTGAGTAACCGACTCAACTTACAAATTCAAAACTTACTCTTTTTTGTGTACATTTTTCCTGTTCTATAGGGTCCTTCTCAAAATGAGAAAACAGAATAAAATCCACATTGAATAAGGACAAAGTAAAATTATCATTTTATATATTATCTTTAGATTTTGCTTAAAGGGATATTTTAAATAGTGGTGTTCATATAGGAACCCAAAAATACATAAATCTTGTCTTGATCCAGCCACTTATCATTCCCACAATATTCCCATGGAAATACATGCATAAATAAAAATTAGTGAACAAGAAAAATTAACCTTTATTTTTAACTTGGATATTGGCCCCAATGCCTAAATAGAACCAGAACTTTTGTCCACTAGGCTTGGCCAATGCAAAACTCTTTTATCCTGACATGTGGCTACTACCACCTGTGATCCCATCATTCCACTGAAGCCTCAGAGTCCAGTGTGAATGCAACTATACTATCATCTCCAGTCTTCAGAAGATAGCCAGTACAGAGGCAGATTTTTTTCCATAAAAATACATTTCTGAATGCTCACGTGAAAAAGGTTTCCTCTTGAGGGTACAATAAGTGGGTGGCTGAGTGAATTGAATATAATAGATTCATCCCAACATCCACTAAAGCCTTTGGACACCTTCTACTACAACATTCCAGAGAAGCTCCAGCATCTCTTCCTCATTGACTCAAGATCATCATTTAGTCTTCAATTCACCATATTTATATCATTCCTAGGTGCTGAGTCCACACTCAGAATTCCAAAACTGAGAAAAAGGCAACTTTAAAGACAGAATTGACCCACTAAAATTTAAGTATTTCCTCCCCTGTCAGAAATATCTTTTAAAGACACATATAAAAGCTATACAGATGTCTACTGATATAACCTGGCAAGGTCCTGAAGCCCTCTGATATCTATATAGATATCTATATAGATATACATTTTTTCCTCCCCATCCTATGTACTTTATTTGTCCCAGCTCCTGTGTACCCCATTCTTCTAGTGAATGACCATGTGGCCTTGGACGTGTCACTACATATAATTGAGCTTCACCTTTAGATGAAAGTAACAGGCTATTTCACAGAGTTAGAGCATGAAATAAATAAGTTACTAGCGTCAATCCTAGATATAAGAAGAGAGAACATCACACAACTTTCACACTTTTTAATAATCAACCTTGAATCATATCCCCAGATATGGGGGAAAAAAAACAACAAATGATTCAACCTGTTCATAACAAAAAATTCAATCAAGATTTTTTTTCTTCCTTAGGGCTAAGAAAATCTAAAATATGAAAAAACTCTTTGAATTTATTTTAGCCTATCTCACATATAGTAGGCACCTCAAAATATTATTTGTGGAATTGAATCCTAAGGCAAAGTTTGAATCTGTCTTACTGTCCTTAGAGTTTATTCTCCTTCAAGCACCTATGCCTGCAGAAAAAAGTCCACAGGATTTTCAGATTTACCAGTAAAAGACAAAAGCATCATAAATTGGTATTTTAATTACTCATGAGTGGGATTGATGCTGAGCCTTGAGTATGCTTAACAGGTTTTGTTTTTCATGAAAGCCTTAATTTCCGTTGACATTGGCAATCAGATTATGAATCTTAGCTCCAGTGTGGTAATTATGTCAAACTCAGCTAGGGAGGGTAAAAGTGTTCAGTAGAGAGCAGTTGTCCTTGTTCAGAAGGAACAAGCACAAAAAGGATAAATGGCTACTTATCAAATTCAACCTACTTGGGGAATAACAAAGTTTTTGTAGAGTCTAAGAAATAAACCTGCTGTCAGAAATCTAATTCCTTACTCATGTGGAAGATGTAAAAGAATGATAAAAAAAAAAATGGACAATAGAAATTCATCTATTCACCGACAAATTTTATACTCCTATTGCCTAGGAAGAAAGTGTAAACATATTGTCTCCCCACATGTTTTAATTTATACTAAAACTTTCACCAATTAAATTCTTGGACAACGCCCTTTAAAAAGATGATGCATGTAGAACTAGTTTGCCATCTTCTTGTGATGTCAATACTAATTGTTTAAAGTACATACAGTTTGGGAAAATGGCCATATGTATGTATTGCTGGAGCTACAACCATTCTTTTGAGAAGCAACTTGCTTAATAGCAAAAAGGTGAAATGTATAAACACATAGTCCTGAGCCATCTATTAGAAATTCATTCATTCCAAATACTTCCCCAATGTGTAAAATTGAGATACAAAGTAACCATTCCAAGATGTGCTTCAAAAATATACCAGATGTATTTCTCCATTCTTGTAGGAACCTGTGGATTAGCCTTCCCACATGAGCTATCCCTATGCAGGGAAATAATTTCCTCCTACTTTTCCCTGGAACTCTGTTGCAATTTGCAGGACATTATGGGAAATTTGCCACAATATGTGGGACACTTTGGTCTCTCACTGGAATTTTGTAGGCATGTACTGCCATGGTTTGAAACAGGGATGAAGATATTTATTTCATATGGTGAGATCTAACACAGCACTTCATGAGGGGAGCAGAAGCCTGCCTTCTTCTCCAGAGGCATTAGAACTGACAGCGCAGTCCATTCATTTACTCAAACTGCAGAATGGAAAGGCATAACCATTAGCCACAGATACCCCTGCTGGTTTAACAGTGCTTGAAATCGCAGCATCCTCTCTCTGTGTGGCTGGGAAATTGAGGAAACAGAAAAACCCATCGCAAATTGGGTTCTCCTCTTAAGAGAAGATAAAACTTTGCCATTCTATTTGTTCTGGGCACCACATAAATTTTGAGCTGCTATAAATTCTTGCTGTATTTTATTCCCCTGGTAGATCCAGAAGCAGGAAAAGAATTACTTTTAAACAAGAACCTGAATTGTTTATATAATCTAGGTTTCCATTTAGACAAGGGATAGATCTATTTTAAGTCAATTTTCTCTTGAAAAGTAATTATTTCATTAAAGAGGGAAATGGTTAACTTAAAGTTACAAAAATCTCAATTATAAAAACCCGAAATTTGAAAAAAATAATTGATAAATGTTTTAAGAAATACTTATTATTCACTTAGAGTATTTCTGTACTTGTTTTTCTCACTTTATTTCAAAGTACACTACAAAATACACATCAAATTGTAAGAAAAGTTTGCTGGGTATGTCTAAAAATTAAGTGCTCCCAAAATAGTTGATCTGACCAATTCCAAGTGACTATCCCGGGCTTATGCCTGTGACTTCTGTGCTAGGACTTTGAGTCACCAGGACACAGAGGTGATGTTGCTATTGTAAAAATGACCAGATAGACTCATAAATGGAACAGTTAATTAGACTGCGATATAGTTGATCTAATCATAAATTGAGGTTGACTATTAATAGGAATAAATAAAAAATTCAGTCTGCACATGATGAGTTCAGTAGCACTCCTAGAACTATGTCTATTGTCAGAGATGATTAAAATTTAAAACTATAATTCAAAGCCCGACCAAATTATCACAGTGGTCTTCACTATGTGAATCTCCTTAAAGAGGAAAAAAACCTAATCAAATTCCTACTATGAGATTTTTTTTAACCTCAATTGTAAAGAAATAAAGGCTAAACACCTTGAAAGCTATCCCAAACTTCTCTAAATGGCTGTATCAAATAATTATTTATCATTCTCGCCTCCCCCTCAGCCATCAACCCAGACCACGCCCCATAACACACACACACACACACACACACACACACACACACACACGACAGGTAGAGAAGCAGCTTCCACGGAAGTTACCGAGGACAAAGATCTAATTAACACAAACAAAATGAAATTGATCAGTCTAATTGACAATATTTGGTCCTCATCTTACATGATCCCTACAAATACATAGGTCACTCTTTATTGGTCTTTCTTGAAATACCCACTTCCCTTGGCTTCTGAAATATGCCATTCTCCTGGTTTCCTTTTTACTCTGCTTATTGTTCTCTGCAGGCCCATTCTCTTCTCTGGAAGAGTTGGTGTTAAGTTGTCCATTCGCTCTTTTCACTACATACTCTCTTCACACAATCTCTTTAAAACTCATGCAATTTTTATGGAGCTAAAGCACAAACTTCACTCCTCAGTTTAGACCTCCATTCAATTGTCTTGACCTGTTAGCTCAGCTCTCTTAACAGAATCATATATTTTAAGTTGTTCCAAACTGATCTCATAACAGTTCTCAATTCTCAATGTGGTTTTCTCCCAATGTTTCCTGATGATATTAAAAATAATCCAGTTGTATAAACCAGAAAATCAGAAGCCATCTTTCATAGCTCTCTTCCCCAAAATGACCAATCTATTAGAAATTTCTATAAAATGTCCCCTAATTTATTATTAAATTCATCCATGTTCATCTAGTTTTGTTGCCACTGTTCACGTGACCATTACATATTATCTGGTCCATTAAAATAGCCTCAGAACTGGCTTTCTACTTCTATCCATTATGTTCCCTTTTCTGAACATTCTGTCCCTATTGCTTTAGTCAATTCTTCCTGAGACTCTCAGCTTCAAAGTCATTTCTTTGGGAAAGCCTCTCATGACCTCCTTGACGAGGCCAAATTCCCCTTAAAGTGCTCTCATAACATCCTAGTACCTCCATTTTGTCACATATCACAGTTCTAATTTGAAAGTTATCTGAATGATGATCAGATTTATGTACATAAGCATAGTTTCACAATGGTAGTAAAGGATTTGGTTTTCCCCATTCTAGCACTATTTGTGCTAAATCATTATTTGTAGGAAAAAATGAATTACGTATTCTGGAAACTTATTAAATGAAGATGAATAATCCTAAAAATATTGATCAGCCAAAGAATAAATACTTCAGTGACCATAAAGCCTGATATCTACAAACACTTGAAGTTAGTGATGTTGATAATGATTAAAATGAAGATGGTAACAATGCTTGTGGAGGTTAGTTAATACTCAATGAACTTTACTTGGCACATGGACAAAGTACCAGTATGGTTCCCAACACAACCCTGAAGTAAATAGCACTGTCCCCTTTTTAAAAGGGGACTGAAAGTCAGAGAGATAAAGGTGATTTATCCAGTTGCTATCATTAAAATTTGGTGACTCTCTCTTGTATGATTTTGTTATTTTTATTTTGTGAGGGAGAAGAGATTTCTAACTCCTTGTTCATCTAATAATAATGAAATATGTTTAATACCCCAAGAAAAACTTGCTGACCTTTAACAATGAGTTTATTTGCAAATATTTCTGATACTGTAAATGCATTATTGCATTTACCATCAATAAGTAGAACTCTGGTCTTTGGTGTTACAAAAGCATTTATTTAAAATGCAATGTGTCCAGAAAATTTACTGAGTTGACTTAATTTTTTTTTCTAACTACAATGTTTTCTCTAAAAACTTGACCAAATTCTTGCTTAAGTTAAAAAGATAAGGCTTAACTTTTTAAATATTAAAATAGAAACTATTCCTGATACAGAAAGTAGATCTCTGTAAGTAGATCTTCTGGAAAGAAAAAGTGAACCTATTGTGATCCAAGTTATTTTCATATGTCTCTCATGTTTTCATATCTGCTATTCAAAAATAAACTGTAGAAAATAACTATGAAACATACTGTGACGGTATAGACGGTACCAATGAAATAAACAATAACAACAAATTAAGCATCCTTTCTTGCACTCACCTTCATAGATCTCTTATCACTTTCAATGGCACTGAAAGTGTCATTCAGTAAAACTGATTAAGGGCTAATAAACTGAAGCTATGACTTGTAGATATAAAATAAACTAATGATCGCTAAACTCTCTAAGTGTCAGAAAAAGCTTCTCCAACTTAGGCCAATAATTCATGATCATATTGAGTAATTTCTCCAAGTCAGGCACAATGTTTCCTGATCTCAATATTTGTTGTATATAGATTATCTTATATGAACCTTCTGTCATCTACATTTTTAGGATATATAATTTACAATATAAACTATCTGGATAAACCTGTGAAAATGACAGCTGATCCTGTTTTAAGAAACGTGTCACTGTCTCACAAGAAGTCATGCAATACTGAGACCTAATGATGGTTTTACAACTGTTTTCCAGCATATTTTTACATTGCATGCATTTTCACTTCCAGTCATGAATCTAGTACTTAACAAGACAGAAAATTAATAATTCAGCTGAACGTGTTTAACCAGGTAATGCAATCACATGCTAACTCCCTAGATGGTTGAGTGTTATTTCATTTTCTAGATAGAGACTTTAAGCCATCTGATGGATACTATGACCAAGCCAACTGGGGTTGTGATGCACCACCGAGTACAATCGGTCTACAGCGCAGAAGTGCTTTGCTCCGTGTCTGCACTGAACAGGAGAGGAGGGATTTGGGGAGCCGAGGCCAGGCCGACGCTCCATCCGTAACTTGTTCCATTGTATCTTGTTATTGCAGCACATATGGCTCCCACCATACCGATCTGAGATCCCTCCAACACATAGGAATAAGCAGAGAAAGTGAGGAATTACGTGTTAGCCTTCACTTTGAGTTTCCCAGCTTTGGAAATTTTCTCGAGGACTATTATTTAAAAGTTGTTAATTTCCTTTTATAACAGTTTTTTTTTAATGGAAGAAATTCCTCATAGAAGTGTAAAGAAGATGGCATGATAGACTGTAAAGGTTCTAAAGATGTGTAAATACTTTTTTGTGGATTTTTTAAAACGCAGATTATGCATTCTCATTAAGGACTTTGAAACACATTATTGATCCAACAGACTATTTTATTTTGGCCTTATTAGAATCTGCCTTTAAAATACAAATTAGGTATTTTATGTAATACTATTTACCAAGTAGATTATGATTATTTCACCACGGCTATTAGAGTTGGTGCAAGAATATTTAGAATTTATCTTGAAAATTAGCAGTCCAAGAACAACAAATCTTTATGTACAGTTCTTCCTCAAAGCAGACAGAAATCAAATTGTAACTTAAAAATCATATAAAGCTTTTGTGATTCACCATCATATTTAGCATCAATGGACATCCTCTAGCCTCCCATAATATCAAGACACTGGCAACTCTTTTACCCACAGCAAAATGGTTTGGGTTTCTTTCTTCCCCCTCTTCAGTTTTAAATAGCAGTTTCCCCAAAAAACAGCTAGTCTGTTGTAAATTATCTTCTGGATAGTTTAGAACTTAGAGAACAAGTTTTGATCAAGTTTGACAAATGCCACAAGCTTAAAGCAAAATTCACTACAAACATAATTTCAGGTCCTTCCTTAAATTAGTGTGGGCATCAAAAGAAAAATGCATTTTTCAATCCTCTATTTACAAAATGAGAGACATGGTGATTCTACTTACCTACAATAATTTCGGTGAAAATTAAACCTTATCTAGCATATACATGAACTATATAACTTTTTCTCCTTGAATGTTTTAAAATAAACATTTTAAAATAAACATATTTCACAAGAAAAACTTCTTTTGCATTTCACACAGTACCTACAAAATCTTTATAATGGTTTACATGTTTAAAAAATTGCCAAATCCTAAGTCTAGAGGGTCAACTTTAAATTGTTTATCCTCCATTCACTTGTTTCTGATGTAATCTATATATTTGCCTGACTATACACAGAAATTTTCAAGAAACTTAAATGTAGAGGGAAAAAAGTACTCAACAGTAAGGAGTACATAGAGCAATATTTAATTATAAATGACCTTGTAACTTTTAGGAGAGTAAAATAGTCAGAAGTGGTTTACTTAAATTTATTTCTAATCTGAAAATGTTTCCAGTTGTATACTTCAGGCATGCCCAATTAGATGTGACAGAGAAGAATGAAGAAGAAATTCAAAGATGTTCAAAGTGCTAGTTTTGACCCAAGCCTTTGGTCAGCTGCAAGACTGCCCTGAACAAAAAGTCATTTCCTAAATAACAGAGGAAAAGACATTTCAAAAGCATGTCAGGGGCCCTGCTTTTGAAAGGGAATAACATTATATCAATCTTTACAAACAATACTTGACTCAATAAATATATTGAAAGCAAGTACATATGGATGAAATTTTCTTGACATCATTTAAAAATAATTAAGGGAAGGAAATACTTGGGATAGAAAGCATTTGGGATTTTATTGAAAACAAGTCGTTTGTAAAATAAATGGAGATGTTTAATGAGCTTAAAATGTGGTTGTGTTGGCACATCGTCCTTTTGGATTAATAAAATTTTTATGACTAGAGCCTGGTGGGTACGCATTCCTCAGATCTAGTGTCAGCATTACCCTCCTGCAAGATAGAACCCTGGGGCCAGCAGTGGACCTCATCCACAATGTCCTCAAGTACTGGGAAATCCTGGGCATATAAAATATGGCAGGAGAAGGAGCATGGCAAAAATATCATATCTAATGATACAATATTTCTCATGAGTTGACTTGTGCTTAGAAGTAATCAGTATTTCAGGAAAGGGACTGGGAAGGAAATGGGTCAAAATAGGGGAGGGAAGAGCATAAGGGACTATGGTGATGGCTCATGGGTGCTGTGCTAGTGGGGGATTTATAGGGACTACACATGGAGAAATCAAATATGGTACAAAAATAAACAACATAATAAGAAAATTTAAAAAGTTTAATAAAAAAGTAATCAGTATTTTAGAGATGACTTGAACTTTAGATTTATAATCCAAGTTAAATTTTTTCTCTAGAGAGTCAAACTATTTTAAATGTATTTGTCCTACTAGAATAATCTATCATCGCTTAGGAAATAGCTTAAGGAATTTAAAAAGTGATACAGAAACAAAAGACCATGAACACTTGTGTACTTCTGTGTCAATCATATTCTACAAAATAGTGGTTTCTGTAGGCACTGTTTTCTTAGGTGTAGGGTCTAAAAAGTTTACAAAGTTGATATATAAAAAAAGGAAAATACAATAGCTTATCCATTGCTTAGAATACACTGGTGCACCACCAAATTTCCCATGCATTAAATATACTTTGTATATAAGAAGATGTCTCTGCAATAGTAAATGTTATAACATTATATAACATTTAGAAATATTATAACATTTAGAAATAAGTCGGTATTTTACCTAATTTAACACAAATAGAGTCTTTTGAAAAAACTGTCCATCTCCCAAACAAAAGTTAAATGCATTCAGAGTTTATAAGGGAAAAGGTCGGTAAAACTGGAACACAAATGTACTAGAAGATATAAGCCTTGAAATAGACCTTGGCAGGTGGGTAGAATTGGGAGAGACAAAAAGATAAAAAAGAAAGCAAGACACAAAGCAGAGGAAAGAACAAGAATCAAAGCACAGACTGAGCTTGCAGACAGATAGGAGTGCTTTTTGGCAAGATGAGTAAAATGCAGGAAGACTGTATCAGGCCTTTAAAATTAATCAGAAAAGAAAGAACACAATGCAATTGGGGAGATATTATAGATCTGGAGTTCAGAAATGACATGACGGGATGGATATTTCAGAATTACTAGTGTAGAAAACAGGTGTGTAAAATAAAGTTATGAGGAACTAGGACACTGTCCCAGCAGTCAGCAAAATTAATGGAGCAAGAAATGTCACCAAAGTGTCAAAGGCCAACACAGTCAACTAATAAGGAGAGATCCAAGGCAAAATGGGAAAGGTATGAATTGTTGCCTAAGTCTGAGTCTTCATTATTTATTAACTTTGTGACCATACTCAACTTACATAACTCCAATACCTATGTTTCCTCATCTGTAAAATAGGCATAAAAATACCTGGCATGCAGAGTTGTAACAAATGAATAACAGAATGCATATAAAGATCATGAAAATTAAAAATAAACAGTAGCTGTCACTAGAAAGGTGACAAGCAGAGAGTGGGAAGAGAAAAAAAATAGATTCTTGAGAAAAAAATAAAATTTTTGCAATTTCCCGCCTTGACCCTAAACATTTTTAATGATCTTCTTGCTGACCCTAACAACTGAGAGAACTGAATAGGAGGGTCCCACTTGAATATTTCCAATTGTCACTTTAAAAGACATATGTTATTTTTATTCTTTTTTTTTCCATTATTCTTTTTCAAACAATGACTGCAAAGCAAGTGAGAACTTGGCAGGATGAACCAAACAGATGCAATTTCAGGGACATCAGGCACTGACAAATGAAGAAAAGAAAATTTCTAATATTGATTAGTTTCTGGTTTAAGAATTCCAGGTATTCTTGCTGTATGTTTTATATATTTTTTATTAAGATAAAGATAATAGATGCTGTTGCTTTTCTGCTGTAGCTAAACTATTTTCCTGTAAATTGGAAATTGCTACAGACCATATGCAGAAACTAACCTACTAGAGAAGTGAAGTTTAAGTTCATCATTGCGGTTGAAACACCTTTGTCTCCCTTTCGTGGGCAGAACAATCCTTCAGCAGCTCAGACTACAGACATTAAATTTTACTAGAAATGTACAGCTTCACCTCTGGGTCTATTAGTATTACTCAGAAGCCAACATGATTGTCCTTCAAAAGTGTACAAGGAAGGTAAGTGGAAAGTTCATTTGCTATGAAACTTTTCCTTCATTCACCTTATCTGCACAAGGGTTGTTAGTCTCTGGTGAATCCTCTCACCTCCCCACATCTCTGGCCTACACCCCAAATCTTGTATGCATAAATAAGTAAATCTTTTTAAAAAATCAAAACATATCGAATAACTGATTGTTTTCGTTGGTTTGTAATTTATAATTAGGAAATTTTACAATTAAATTAATATCAACCTATTTATATCTATATTACATATTATCTATTGAGGGAGAGGGAAAATATTAGGGTGGAACAAAGTGGGGAGGAGCCCAATGACCCAGGATCAAGGTCTGCAGGTGCTTTGATGGTGGGCTGGGATTGTAACATATTAAGGTGTGAACCTATTATCCTGAATCATACACAGTGTTGTAAACCAATGTTACTTCATTGAAGATTTTTAAATTAATTAAAATATATTTTACATTACATTTTATTTTGATAAATTTTTAACATTTTATATATTCTTTATTAACATAATTATTTTACTCTTTATAGCTACTAAGGCGTTCGTTGTTATATAAACTTGGACAAATACTTTATATTACCTATATTATCTCATCTGTAATAGCTATACAATATTCCTTATTTGTTGTTTATTTTCTCTTTTAATGTACAGAAGTGGCTTTTTATTTTCATTTTTATGAGGGTAAATCTATTTATCATGTATTTCTCTTAGACTTTCTTTACTTATAAGTCCCTTAACACCTACAGAGCAAATACATATAATTTATATGATTCCTCAAGTTTTTACAGTTCAATTTTTTTTAATTAGCCCTTATTCCTCCTGGGACTTATTTGTATGTGATAGAAAAGTATTTACTAAACTGATCTTACTCTAAAATTGCAAAGCAAATGAAGATACAGTGAGTTTTAACCTGAGAAACCACCTTAGCAATTTCTGAAGGGCAACAGTAATATTTTGTGTATGTGCCTTTTAATGGTAACTAAGGAACTTGTTGTCTTTGAAAATTATATCGGCAGTCCCTGCAGGCAATATTAAAATAAGTAATAATAGCATTCCTTCCTTTAAAAGATATATCAATATATATCAGATGTTTATTTTAATTGATTTGTTGAGCTAACACTACTAAAACAGAATTTAAACACAAACATTTTTTTTCAAATTACCTTCCCATTTCCCAAACTGATAGAGCTAAAAGCAAAATCTTTATTTTGATATAACCTTGCTTTGGAACTAGGCAATTACTAGGCATTCAAATGTGCTCAACAAAGCCTGTCTTGACATAATTGTGCTCATTCTACCTGTGACCTAAATAAGGCTTAATTCAATTCTTTAATAGCATAACACCAGTCTACTGGCACGTTCTTAATTTAGCACAGCCACAAAGTATTGAACAAACTTTCTCAACTATTTTGTGCCTCTCAAATTAAACATGAAAAAAGCAATGTAATAGTGAAGACTAAAAATATACAAGCACAAGAAACAAATTTAAACTTTAAAAACTAATAATAAATTTGAGGACAAAGGTTGACTACTCTGCCAAATGTAGGACTTTACATATTTCAGGGCCCTAAATCTCTAGGGTTACAGGAACCTCAAATACAACATTTCTATCATTGGAATTTTCTATTTCTTATCCTGTTAAATTTCTGCTATAATAAAAATATGGAGACTCATAAAACTAGTTTATAAGATCAGAAATTTATCATGTACAGGAATAATTAAAACTCCAACTCCAGGTTTTGGTTAAAAAAATCAAATCCAAAAACAACTTATCCTAATTTTTATCAAAATGAAAATATTTACTGAGGAAGGGAAGTGACTGAGAAATATGCTGGAATTTCACCTTTGTCACTTCCATTTAAATCAACCAAAAGAGCATCCATGTGGCTTTCAAAGGTACAAATAAAATATGTTAAGTATTTTAGCTGACTTCTTAGTGACTGGATTTCTTCTTATATATTATTAACATTTGAACAGTAAATCTACCTTACATCTTAGAATCTTGGCATTGGGGCACTCAGCAAAAGTTTAAAGGTTTCCAGTGAGAGAATATCCTTTGGTAAAAGATCTGAGGAATGTTAAATGACCATCACGTGACAAAGCAAATCCTCTGAGGATCCATCTTGTGCATTTTATAATTATGTACCTTTGCCTGTGGTTCAATATCCAAATACCCAAAGCAAACAAAGGGCTTAAAAATGAAAGTGTGTATTTCATCTTAAAGATGATAAAATATAAATATTTAAGCTATATAACCCTTAATAAGAGCATTATACTTGATAGTTAATACAAAAACAAATTTTTACTTATATTAGGATAACTTAGGCAATAGTTCAAAAAGTCTCTGGTTGGTTAAGACAAAACAGTATAATACAAGGCCAGACTACAGAAAGTCAACACGTCATTGTGGTGCATCAGGTATTTTAACTGAATGCATTTCTTTCTCATGCATGGACTAGAAAAGAATGGCTCCTTTCTTTGCCAAATTTGAGCATTTGGCGTGACAATCATGATCATAATCAGGTCATCAATGGGGACGATGGCAGTGAAAGTAAAATTGTGTTATGGTGCATTTTAAGTGGTTTATTTAAATGCTTCTTCTGGCCCATGAATATTATCTTTGAGTCTAAAAAGTGAATCATTTTAACAGTGAGTTAAAATATGGTATACCAGTGTCCAGAATTCTGCTCACCTCTATAATATCTGAGTCTAATGACCATTTTAAATGACTTTCACTGTCAAACTCCAGGTTCCCCTGTCACTCTCAATCTGAAACACTTACAATAAATTTGAGACTCTAATAATTTCAAGTCATTGTGTGCTGCACATGCTCAGAACGGACCACTTCCAAATTTGAAGGCATATAAAAATTTGAAGAGCTTCGATTATTTTAAATCACCATGTGCAGCAGAGAGAGAGATTTGAAATTGTTGTAGTGCTTCACATTTTTTTAAGCGCTGCAACTTGGAAGGCAGTCAAACAACATTCCCTCACTGAGGCATGGGGCGCGTGGGCCTACTCTGACACTGGAACACTCATCACAACTAGAATGTTGTGATGTGTCCACCTGCCAAGCAAGGAACGAGCTTTTCCTCAATTACACATTTTGGGAGGCTGGGGTCGGTCTTCTAAAAAATCAAATAAACACCCCATTAGGGGTGTTAGGAAACAATAAACTGAGAAATGTGGTGATTATTAGGCCAGGCCAGGGGAGTCTGATCAAAATGGTACTTTCAAAGCTAAGAATGGTTTTCCTTAAACTTAAGGCAAGTCAACAGATAAAATGCAAAAAGGTCCTGAGAGCACAGCAGGCAAATTCATGCACTCCCACAGCTGAATTTTAATTGTGGTGGCCTTTCCCTCACCAGGCTTTTCCTGGCCTCAATTTGCCCAGGCAAGCTAACTCACCAGTTCCTTCTCCCGTGAATGATTGTTTGGCATTATGTTTTACCAACACTCTTGCACCACTTTTTCTATATTCTCTTTGTTTGATTGTGGGAGAGGGTGAGCACTTTGACATTTTACACAGCTCAGAATTCACTTTTGACATCCAAATCCTTAAAGAACCCAAAAATTCTATCAGCACAATCAGGCTATTTAAAGATGGCCTTTCTTCAGCATTTTCCATCTTTTCATCTAAGTTAAAAGTTACGGTCTCCTTTGTTGCCTTTGGGGTTTTCACGTATTTTTGGCCTGGCACTGCCCAGAAAGCAGGATACTCTTCATAATTCTGCATCAGTGAAAACATAATGTCCTATAGTTAGTAGGGGGGAAAAGGGTAAAGGAAAAAAAATGAAAGAAAAAGTGCTCGAAGGCACTGGAATAATTAAGCAAATGCAGTGACAGCTGTGGCAGGTCCCGGGCAGAACTGGCTCCACTGAGCTGAATTAATGACATCAACAGCCCAGTATCTCCATTAACATTTGATCATTAATTATTACCCTCTGACAGTAAGATCCTAAACCTCCTTAGGAGTGGCCTGTTATTAATCTACCCTACCTGCCTTGAGCGCTGGCTACTCACACACCTCCAAGCAATTGGTTTTTGTTTCTTGTCTTTTTAGAACTCAACTACTGCTTCATTTGTTTGGGGAAATGGTGACGACCTCCAAATTTTCATGCCTGCTTTGGAATGCTGGGTTACAATTTTTTTCATCTAAGATAGGAAGGAACCTATCTTGACCTGTTGCACTGATTTTCCTTTTCAAGTTTTGAAGGGTCAGAAGACACAGTCTACCTGAAGAATTGCACAAGACAGCAAAGAAGTCGATCATTCACCACTGTCCACTTACCTAGTCCTGTGGGGACAAGGATTCCATCTGTAGGGCTGTGATCATTCAGGTAACTATTTTTTGTTTCAGTTCCAAAAATTCTTCACTTCAAAGATTAGCCAAACACATATGAAGTCTCATTTTAAGTGGATATCATCAAATAATCACCTCATCAAATTGTGATAACCCCCCAGACAAATCAGTCTGTTTTCTAACAAAAATTGCTTAAATTTTAGCCTTTAAAAATTAAAGATTCATCCTTCATATCTACATCTAAATGTTTCTGGTGAAGTTTTAAAACTTGTCAGAGCTGTGACAATTTAATACACCCACTAGCTTAGCACAGGCAAGTGCACACACGCGCGCACGCGCACACACACACTCTACAGATAAGCTATAAAATTCTAAGAGAAGGATTAGGGAACCAAAAAAAAAATCAAATGGCCTATTAATGTTTAACAATGCCTCAATTTCTCTGCAACAAAGATTTGTTCTTACCACGTGGCAATGTGGCTTAGTCACTTGAGAGGGGAAAAAAATTGGGAAATGCAAACAGAAGCTCCTGTGTTAAGTACTCTCCTCACGGCAACAGACCTTATAGTATGAGAGTGATAATTAACCTTTACCAAAGAAGACTTCATAGAAGCCCAATACATTAATTTTCTGATTGTTCTTTTCCTGCTAGAGACATAATCCAGAGTTCACTTCCTAGTCATAAACATAGACACAATATAACTTAATAGAGTGCCTGCTCCAGCTAATAGCCCTGAATGAACTGCGAAAATCCCAGGGCTTTTAGGACTGTATATATAGTATATTCCCCGTCACAGAGAGGGAGTCTATCGCTCCTCTTCAGCAAGGAAGTAATAATACCATCAGAACTGACCATAAGTTTCTACCAGTTCAGTTTTCTCTAGGTCACTGATAACTAACCTCCACGTCGTGGGAAGTTGTAGGTTTTTCTATGATGATCATGAGAAATAAATTAACCCGTTGGTCACCATCCTAATTCGCACAAGAGTCCTCTTCTCACTTAGGAAGGGAGAAGCCTATTTCTGCCTGTGTATATAAGAACTCTGACTTTAATACTCCATGAAGATCCTCCTGGGTCTTCTGGTCAACTCTCATGCTTTGCCAGGCCTCGTTATTGGAAACCATTACAGGCACACCCTGTCTTCAAAGTTTCAACAACGCTTTGCAGCTATAAAAGACCTTCATTGTTACCAATTTTGTTAATCCTTAAATTTTCAGACCTCCCTGGTGGCCTAAGAATTAAGTCTCAGCACTATCACCACTATTGCCTAAGTTTGATCCCTATTCGATCCCATCCCACATGTTGCAGCAGACCTCTCCCATCTGTCCCGCAGCTCCCCTCAGCAGTGTGTTCCAGTAAATTCACCTGTTCTGATGCCCACTCTATATCTGATGAACTTACCACCCCCACCCTGCACCTCTGGCCTATACCCCAGTTGTTCTATGCAAAAATAAAATCAAAAATAAATCCTAAAATTTTTACTTATACTACCAAAAGATGAACAGTGAAAACAGCATCTAGCTCCTGTTTTGCAGCTGTAATAAAGGTAGGAGGGAACTTACCTCAGGACACCCTGAGCAGCAAGAGCGGTACCACCAAACTCCTTCCCTCAGGGAACTGCTTTATGCAGGTGAGTATATTTATCAGGTCACCCCTGATTGTACTCTGTGTTAGCCTAACTGTAGATTTTATGTGTTATTCTCAGATTTGGGAGTGCTCAAAACTTTTTCCATAAAATTAATTGTTAATTCCCTCTTCATTTTATAACATTTTGGCTTATGAGAACTCTAAGATAGTGGGGGAACCTGTGCTCAAAAATTACCTTGGATGCAGAACATGAAAAAAGCCTTTGATTAACACAAATTCTTAGTTCTCCAATACAATGAAATTGTAAAATGAAAGCTTAAAAGGCATTTAAACTTTAGAGACCTTAGTTCTCTCATCTATAAAGTATTAGAAAAAAGGAAACAGCATGACTCCCTATATAAGTCTAAAGTGGAGATTTTTGTTGAGACACATTTGTTTGCACAGCTAAAGCCAGAATGATAAAGGAATACCCGAGAAGGACTAGACAATCAGAATTAAATTCCATTTAGTAAAAAATAATATTTTAAATAACTGAAATTATCTTTGATGTATGAGGCAAGTTTTTAACGAAGTAAAAAAAATTACAGTTTCTGTGACATTTTCTTTAGCTTCATGAAAATCATCATATGGCATTCATTCTTCCCATCAATTGACCAGGTAGCTCTATACCCTAAGATATTCTTCCACTCTATATACTTTGTGTTAATTCCTAGGCTATAAATCAATTTTACTTGATTTCAGCAATAAGAGAACTGGTCCCCCAATCAACAACCCAAACACACCCACCATAGGTTTTTCTGGTTTCGTAGACTTAATGTGCTCAATTTTTTTTTTTTACATCCTGATAATATCATTCAAGTCTTCTCTTGTACTATCACTCTAAATTGCTTCAAACCTAGATAATATTTTTAAATCTCATTTCTTCCTCTCTAACTTTCTTCCACAGCCTTAAATTGTTGGCATGTATTCTTAACATTTGTTTCATTTAGTTATATATTGATGTTACTTGTTCCCACTAAACACTAATTTTCTCTACCCAATGTTTTGTTTTCATTTTCCCAGAGTGTTCCTAACTCATAATCACACTGAGTCATCCAAGTTCACTTCAGGATTTCTAGTGATAAATACTGGCTTCCAACAATTCTCCTACCATATTCAATCCATAATTGAAAACACTTAGTAAAAAGGAAATGAATGAACACAGACATTAATGCACCATCTTCATGACACACATAAGCAGCCATACTTTCCATGGATGATCATTAAAGAAAAAAGTCACTGTGTTAAACATGCTCCTATTACAGTTCCTTATTAAATATTTTCCTGAATTTTCTTCGGCTGATGCGACATTCACAATGACTCTTTAAAGAATTAAAATCTTGCATTTTGACTACCACTTTTTTACATTTAGCAAAAGATTACAGAGCAGATATTGTTTGACACAGAATTTCTGTTAACATGTCCTCCAATGGAGCATAGTTGTACACATTGTTTCAGAGCTAACATAATGGGGAATATTTTCAAAGAGGGCTGTGTTTCAAGCCAGATGGTTTATCTGCCGAAACAATTCTCCCAGTAGAGAAATAGTGGCTGCACAGTTGCAGTAGTGTTCATAAGCCTAGTGCAGTAGATTCATTTGGCACCCACATTTTGGAGTCAAACAAAAGTGTGGTTTGTGTGAATCTCAGACTCAGACGTTCATAAGTGAAAAAGAGTTTTCTGCAATTACACATTGTGCTTTATTTGAAAAGGCAGTAGTGTGTTTATATCAGAAACACAATATGCAAATATGATAAGCTTTTTCAATACACATATGAATAGTTTCACTCATATAATGCTAGAATAATGGCTTCAGAAATGATCAGTTTGGTCCCAAAAGAGTCAAGTTGCCATTAATTGTGTTGTAAACAAATGTATTACCAAAATTGAGGTCCACTATATTTACTAAAATTTGAAAAATACTAGTTATATATAGTCTATATATACTAAGTATATATAGCTTTTGGCAAAGATCGATTGTTACCCAATGAACATTCAAGAGTCACACATAGTACTCTATGGTGCTGCAATGCATGACTCTTCACACCATCTGGCAGAGTACTTGATTTAAAATCTCATGATTTTCAAGGGCCCCTCAAAAGAGGCATTGGTGGCTCAAGGTGTTTGCTTCTCTACCCAACAATGATCTCCAGAGGTATTGTTATGCACACTGGGAATATCTTTCTCCTTTGTCACAGGAACAGTCACTTCCCTGTACACTAATGCAGCCCACATTTTAAAAATAAAACAGAAGAGTTAAAGAATTCCAAGAGGGGGTTACCATACTCTGAAACGTCCCAAGCATGTAGAGGGATGGGAAAATCCCTGAGATTCCAAAGATTTAAAAAACTAGCACATGGGAGGTTCTAAATAAAGAAATTCTTGGGTATGTTGGGGAAGTTGGCACCAGCCTTGAAGCTTTTTCCCTCTGAGACTATTTTTGCTTGAGATATTGAGTGAGTGAATGCAAGAACGTATGTGCATACATGTGCCCTTTTACGTTTAACAAACACAACCAACTTTAATGACATTTTATTTTCACAGAAAATTAGATACTTTTGAAAAATATATTATTTTCTTTTTTAAAAAGATTTGTTTATTTATGCATATAAAAGCTGAGGTGTAGGCCAGAGGTGTGGGGTGGTGAGAGGATTCACCAGGGACAGAGTGGGGGGCAGAAAAGGCAGATCGACTGAAGCACACTGCTGAGGGGAGCAGCAGGCAAGTCAGGAGAGGTCTGCTGTGCCATGTGGGTTAACTCCCTGGCCAGGGATCCAACTCAAGCCACAGTGGCTGCGGATAGTTCATAGTGCTAAGACTGAAACCCTTGTGCCACCAGGGAGGCCCCCCAAAATATATTTCCCCCTGAATCTTTGTATCTGCAACATATCACATACCTTAATGATTTTATCAAAACAAAGCTATGTTATACACTTCAAAACTTCAGGGTTTAAGAAGAAAGGAATTTTTTACACAAAATTGTGAAAATACTATGAGCTCCACAAAGTGAGTTAACACTTTCTCCGCATACTTAAAAAAAAAAAAAAAGGACACTCACACAAGCAATGCCTATCCCATAATCACTCCCAAGAACGAGGGGAAAAAATAAAGGTAAGTGCTAGAAGTGCCCTAGAATTAAAAGGTTAGCAGGAAAACCCTAGGAAACTATAAGTATTCACATATTAACTTTTAGAACCCCGCAGTATGATAAATCCAGATCAGAAAATTGCACTCCAAATTAATGTGTATATTAAATCCAAACAAATGTTAGAGACACATGCCAAGATGAAAATCTTTACATAACTGTCTCCAAAACATACTGTTAAATGAATACCTGTGGGTAAATTAAAATAAAAAATATAAACACCTGCTAATTACCTGCATCATTTTGGAGGCTACCCAAGGAATGTTGATACTTTATTTCTTTCTTAGTCTTGTATATGCTGCATCTTGATCTTTTTGAGTAAAGATTTGCTGGCATGACATTTCATGCAGGCATTACATACTGGCAGAATTATGGGATTTCTTAAAAAGTGATTGCTCTGGAGGATTTCTCATTTTTTTCTTCTTTTTCATTTTATGAATGTTGTCATTTATTAGCAGGAAGCTTGTAGGAAATTGTGGTCTAAGATATATGGATCCCATTGCATTTATAACAGAGCTTTTGTAAATATCTGGTCAATGATCTAATATTACATATTTTTAAAAAAGGAAAATCCTATTAGGTTAGATATTTGATACTTCAGGTGTTTGAGTAATTAATGCCACAAATCTTTAAATACTTCCATGTCCCAAAGACCAGGAAAACTGCCAATAGCTTCAGCACATCTTGGAAATAGTTTCCTTGTTTGAGCCTGACATTCTATCACTTTAAATGACTTTAGCAAATGGACAGCAGGTTATAGACATTTTGGTAGACAGTGTCACCAAAACTACACATACGAAATCCAGGAGAAAGAAGGAAAGTCACTGATGAACAAGTTGAATTCAATTCAAATATTTGTAGCATCAGCAGCAAACTGGGTATTTCCAGAAAGTGAAGAAATTGAATTATTCATGAGGCCAAAGTTAAATCAATACATCTCTATTTTAACCAGATCCTTTCTAATAATTTGCATGGTACAAAATATGCAGTACAATTAAGATAGATAGCTATCACATGTAAACAGAAAAGAAAGAGCAGTCGTTTGGTAAATCAGTATATTTGTAACATAATTGTCCTGACACAATAACATTCTCAGTTTCAAAACTGGTATGCTTAAATCCAAAAATTGTGCAAGTATGTTGTGATGCTTTAAAGACTATTCAGGGAAATCAAGAAACAGATGAAGGAAGGGAATTCATCTCAACTATTTCCATTAGAGTAGCTAAGAGACCAATGTAACCTTTTCCTCTTCTCCTTTTTATCAACCTTTAATTACATTGATTTTCAAACAAAGGACATCTGTCATTGCTCACATGAGGAGAGTGGTTGCATGAATCCTCACTTCAGAATGTTTATTTCTCTCAAAACTATGACTCAATTTATCATGAATTTTAAAAGTGAACTTCTACAGAAAAAGAAAGAACTACCCAATTTTTTAATATTTGAGCGATTTTTGGAACGCACCATGTGCGGGCCCGGTCTCTGTGTCATTCTTGCCCTCCTTTGCGCCCCACCCCCAACACGCGCACAACCCACCACCACCAATAAAAGAAGAAACCAAATTTCTCTTCTACATCAAATCTATCTGTGATGTCCCAGATATCATAATTCAGGAACCAACCTAGTTTCCAAAATGGGTGCCTCCAGGCTGTGCCAGTCTGCCAGGATCTTCACGGTGAGGATCGTAAGACTGATTTAGCCCTGCACATAATACAGCCAGAGACCTGAGCCCAGCTTCTCCATTTAAGCTGAAGTTTCCAGGTGGCCTGTGTGTGTTACGACTGTGCCTGGCCTCAAAATAAAAGCAAATTGACAGTCCCTTACCTCCCCCTAGCCAGTGCCAATTTTTAAATAAAATGTCTAGTGGTGATTTATCGCCAGTACAAACTGCCAGACTGGCAACCCCACTTACCTAGTAAGCAGACAAATTAGTAATAGCTACGTCAGCTTTGCCCAGTTTCCCAAAGTGTGCTCTAGAAGGCGTTCCAAATTTCTTGTTCATTCTGTTATCAGATCCCTTATTTCTGTGCATTAGAAAACAGAATACCTAGTTGACCTTTATGACTCCAGAAAGTGATCATTTTTCTCTGCAGGGTTTCCTGGAATCATCCAAATCCATTTGCTATAGATCACAAACTCTTCCATTCAAAAAAGAATTTTTGGCCATAAATCGCCTGGCCTGAATATCAAGCTGAGCTACACAACTGAAAGAATTTCTTTCCTGCATCTAATGTCATCTCAGGGGCACATTTCCTACGACTTCCCTAGAGACCAGACACCTGCCTTGGTTATTCTCAAGACTTCCCTCTCTTACTCCTCTGTCCAACTTATAAATAACAGCACCTGTAGGCCAAGGTATAATTTCTTTAAAGGTAGACTTAGGGCTTCTTTGGCCCTACCTATCCCCATCACCCCTATCAAGCCGATCTCTCTCTGCCTGTATAAAGGGTATGAGATTTTTACATTACTCTGCTCAAAGCACTTCTTCTTAGTCAGGAGTAGCAGTTAAAAGCAGGCTGCTAAGTATAATGTATTTTGGGAGGAAAAATGCAGACCATCAATTCCTATTTCTTTACCACTACAGACAGTCTGCTCTGACTAATGAAACCTCTTCCAGTCTTACTTAAGCTGCCCAGAGTGACTAGTTTTCAAGTCGATGAGAAGAAATATTTCACGTCTCATCTTGATGCCTCAGTGTCATCGTACACAAAATGCAGAGCTGTCTATATTTCATCAACCATTTTCTTCATGTATTATTTAATAAACTGTTTAGAGCATGTCTAATTACAAACATTTATTATAGAATTCAACCCTAGCAATGTGTGAGAATATGCTAAATTGTTTCCTACCTAAAGTTTTAATGAGAGTATAATACCTCCGGCCCATATGCTTCAAGAACGTTATCCTTAATTATGTAACATGGGTATTTTACTGATATCTGTTAACTGCTCGAGCAGCTGTGGTTTTCTGCTTTTTTGCACAGCTCGGGAGGAGCAGTGAGTTCAGTTTCCCCTTTTTGGGGGTTGCAAAATCCATACCCCAAACAGGTGTGCAATCACGAACCGCAGTGATGAACCCAAACTGCTGCCTTTCTAAAAATTCCACCAGTCAGTGACACACGCTGGTCAAGGTTGCACAAGCTTGTTTTCCACCGGTTATTTTGATGATTCATTCCCCATGGGGAGGTGAGTTTCAGCCATTGTCACTTTCCTCCTGTTTCTGATAACAAGAGGAATCACTTCCTCATTTTGATGATTACTTGCTCTCTCCTGCTCTTGTTAGCTCACTAATCCTTTGCTTTTTCTTTTTGCTTCTTAAGCCCTGGTCTTTTGGAAGGTACTACTTGAAATGACTGTTCCATTTTTCAAGGACTAGGATAGGTGAAGCTAAAAAGATACATTCACACATTAAGCAAAACTCTCCCAAGTTACTCCTCCATTTCAGTGGCTCTACCTGGGTGATAACAAACTGGAATCATTCATTAAAAATATAATAACTCAAACATTAAATATTGTTAACTTGGAAATAGTGACCTTGGAAAACTGTGCACTGATGCTCTTGCTTGCTTCAGAGAAGTCTGCAGGCTTGCCTCCGATAGTTTTGAATGTCAAATGTGGCAAACTGTCCTCTTTGAAAGGTGGGTTTTGCAAACATCCAAAATTCTGCCAGAGCAAGTCTGTTGATTCATTGATCAAATGTGTTAAAATACAAATAAATTTGATGATTAAATAATAAAATGAGCTCTTTGTGAGGAATAAAAAAGGAATCTAAAGAAAATTCCACAATAGGAGATATAAAATTTTTTATGGCACTACTACTGGTTTAAAAGTAGTCTTCCAACAAGCCTCGCCTGGACAAGACAGTCCTCTTCAAATTATGCATTCTTCCTGAAGGGAGAAGATATTATTCTGCCCTTAAAGCTTGGTTCTTCTAGACAATGGGGTAACTCAAATTTTTCCCTACTAAACAACAACCAAAAGATATAATAAGGACACTCTAAATTTTATTCCTGATTAATGGTATCCACTACACACAAGAGCACATCAACCCAATTAATTAGGGCTCTAAAAGTATGGGTTTTCTTGCACTAGAAAATGGTGTTATAATGGTCACAGCACAAGTCAGGAAACATGATGAGCAAAAACTAAACCCCAATTTACCTCTGAATGTCTTTCACCTTAAGCAAGTAACATTACACCTCACAGAACCTCAGCTTTTCCATCGGCTAGAGGTGGAAAATAAATGTCTATCCTGTGCAAGTACTATGAGGACTGGAAGTATGAAAAATCCAAAGCAGAGTGCATGGCACATAAAAGATGTCCTAAATTTGATAACTTTTATGATACTGCTATTATTACACATCACTGTTCTTCACTGGAATATGAGCTCTTGAAGAACAAATTTATGTCTCAGTCATGCTTGTTACACAGCATCAGCACAGTGTCTGGCACAAAGTAGGGACAGGTACTGTTTTATTTATTTTATTCAACCAGAACAATATTTTATTAAACAATATCCATCCTTCTGAATCCACCTGAAATTTTAAATTGTAAATAAAACGTAGAAGATTTTTTAAATCAAGGTTAGCCCTGGGGCAATATGACTTTGTATACTTTATAAAATAGCCTCAGTTCATTGATAATCAGGAAAGAAATCATATCTGCAGGCCTCCCCGGGGGCGCAGCGGTTAAGCACTGCGCTGTGGAGCTGTTGGCAGCTGCGACGTGAGTTCAACGCCTGGCCAGGGAGAATCCTACGTGGCGCGGCAGACCTCTCCTGCCTCGCCCACTGCTCCCTTCAGCAGTGTATTTCTGATCCGCCTGTTCTGCTTCCCACTGTGTCTCTGGTGAACCCTCTCGCCACCCATGCCTCTGGCCTGTACCCCAGCTTGTATGTGTAAATAAAAAATAAATCTAAAAAAAAAAAAAAAAAGAAATCATATCTGCATATTTTAAAATAACTGAGTTCTTGATCTAACCCTCTCCTGCCCTATTCAGGGTTTTAATGAACTTATTTGATACCCATGCAAAATTATTTCACTGTAAGTAATCAAATGCAAACCTTAATTAGGTACCTCTACACAAGCTAGGTAGATTGAGCAGAAAATATCACACAAGTCAGAGATTAGCTGCCAGATGGGGAGATGGTGGGAGGAGAGCTTTGGATAGGAAGAACATTAAGCCACTACTTCTATAATTCTTGGTAACTGCAGGGGTGTGGGCTCCACAAGGGTGGTGGAGCACTGAAGCAAAGTCACACTTCCCTAAACACAAACACAACTGGGGTGAAGTCTCCTCTTAACCTGCCCCAGGCACAAACCTAATGCTTTGCTCTCACAAATCAACCATGCAAAATGACTCCCATATGTACTGGGCATTGAAAAAGCAATAGTTATAAAAAAAAAATAAATGAACAGATATCACTTACTCATCATTTTGGTTTTTCAGTCTTTTCTCCATCATTTGAGCAAAAAAATTAAAAGTCTGGAAAGAAAATAACTCAAAGATGAGACCATCTCAGACCAAGGAATCAACTGTACCTGCTGCCCTTTGCGAATGCAGAACAATTGCTACAACTGCAGAAATTTAGAGACTCAAATTGTCTCAAGTTGCTACAGAAGTTGAGAAGGTTGGAGCCATCCTACAGAAGCCAACAGCCACATCTACCAAATCTTGTTGGATCACTGATCCAAATCAAAAACATAAAAGGAAGCAAGCATGTGCTCCACGGAGTGAATGATGTGCTTATCCCCTTTCAAAGAGATGAACAATAAAACTACAACACATGCAGGTATCTTCAGCTCTCCACCATCAATAAAATTTCTCCTTGAACTGGTCACTCTAGAATGTTACTAGTCAGGCTTTTTCTCAAGCACCTGGTTATGAATACCGTGAACAGTGTGTTCAACTTGCACATAGGTACCCCTATTGAAGAAACTTTGCTTTGTCACGGCACTTGAAGAAGAAGTTAGATAATCGTGTTTAGGAGAATTACAAACAAGGAACAGAAACTTTGGGCTTTTTTTTTTTTGTTAATCTTAGGTTGGAATCCCATGACCCAAGATTTTGCAAGTCCTGAAGGAAATTCAACTCAGGCAACAAATAGTCTTATGATATGTTGTCCTGCAATATCTTAGTAGTTAAACCACTGACTCATAAAGGAAAATAAGAATACCAATAAAACGGAATTCCACGACTAAGTAGCAAAAGAAAAATACACAGTCCAGCTCACCTGACAATTCATCATTGGTATTCTCTAATTTCATAGTTTGGGATCATCTTTCTATAATAATACTTCTCACTTATGAAAATACATCTCACTATATCAGCCCTCTAGGCTGTGAATTGACTTAAAGCATAGACAAATCCTATGTTTCTTTGTAGCCACAACTTACTAGCACAGAGAAGATGCTTGGTAAGTATATGACACGATACTTACAATAAATAAAATGACAGATATCTTAGTCTTTATGAAAGGTGTATCTGTGACTAATACCACATTGTTATTCCATAACAACACTACACTGTAAACGTACATAGATAAATTTCTGAATTGGAGGAGGAGGTAGCCAGGATCCCTTTCCTTTCCCCTGCCCATTTTGATATTAGCCTCATCTTGTCTCTCCCCACTTTTCTTTAGCCTTATATTGCCTGACCATCACCCACTTATCCACAGTGAATTATCATGATTGGAGCTATAATGATTAGTACTAAGGAAGCAATGGAATGGAAAACTGCTCTAAGACCCATCTGCCTATTCTTAAAATTCTATGATCAAATAGTGCTACAGAGCTCCTAATGGTCAAACCCATCCAAAATAAAAATTCTGCTCCTCCAATTGTCTACCTATGTCAGTTAAAAGCAGTTCCATTCTCTGTTATCCAAACCAAAACTTGGATCACCATTAAAGTCTTTTTGTCGGTCATTTCTCATATCTGATCAATGAGGAAATCCTATTGATTCTACCTTTAAAATAGAACCATAATTCAAACACCCATGGTTTTTGATACTCAAAAGAAATGACAAAGTTCTTACTGTGACCTACAAGACCCTGTATTATTTGCCTACTCCCCAACATACTCATTACTCTTCTGAAACTTGTCTTTTTAGATAAATTTTACAAAATGGAATATAACTCTTTTTTTACTATGAAGCTATCTGCTGACTTACCCAGGGAAAAGATCTCATCAGAATTTTTTAACTTACTTACGTAAATGAGATAGTATAAGTTCAAAGGTATTTTTAATAAGGAGAAAAATTATCTTTATTTTCAAATAACGAAATCTATAACTAAAAGAACCTAAAGGACTGACTAAGAACCCATTAGAAAAATCTCAGCATTAAGTAGAGGTACTGGTTACATTAATTTATAAAGTAATTAACAATTCAATGATTCATTAGAGTATGTGATGGGAGGAAATCCTATTAGCTATAGTAACAAAACAGATGAAATACTGTAAGAAAAAGAACCACTATGTAAAACCTACATGAATAAAATGTTAAGATGCTATTAAGAAAGGACAAAGTAACTTAAATAACTGAAAAAGTATATCTTCATAAAATTACCCAAAAAATATTTACTTAGTACTAATCAAAATGTAGGACACTACTCTGCGTACTGGGGATACAACAGTATATAAGACCCCTGCTTCATGATGTCTCGAAAGTACCAAGAGCCCAATCTGTCCAAATCCAAACTCAGAATGCACCAAACTCATAATGCACTCATCCCAAACAAGGCTCTATCCCAGTGACTACCATAGCTGAGAACTACTATGTGTGCAAGCTGCAAGCCAGCCATCATCTTTGACACTACTTCTTTCCTTATCAGTCAAATCAAATTCATCAGGTCCTGCTGACTTTCTCTATGCAACATTTCTTGAATGTGTCTCCTTCTCCATCTCCACCATCAACACCTGAACATAATCTCTCATGAGACAGTGACTATATGACCTGCCTTGAAATAGATCTCCTAGAGGCAGCAAGGGGATCCTTTCTGAAACAGAAGTTTTGAATCCTTATCATTCAGTTCTGAGCTTATATATCAGTTCCTCTGGGAAGACATTCAGGACTATTCATAGATTATTTTATTTTGCTTTTAACAATTCATAGATTCTTATAATATGTTGTACATTAGCCTATTTCTTGACTCAGTTGATACATAATTATTTGGGGCTCTCCTGCAAATTCTAAGATCCCTGAAGATAGAAAGAGTACCTCTTTTTGGTTCTATTATATTTCTAGGGCTTAGCATATAATTTAATATAAAGCAGGTGCTCAATAAATGTTGTACACAGTACTCCCCTTATCCCATTTCAGATGGGGTTTTGCCATGGACTATTCTCTAAAGTTTCCTTCTATACCCTTGCCCATCCGATCACACACAGAGAGAACTGAAATGCATGGATTCACCACTGTGTGTTCAGCATATAGCCATAGCACAGTGCAAAGTTTAAATACTCGTCATCATTAATACCCTTCAGAACCAGGGAAATGCTGTCTCTTGCTACTTGCCCTAAATCATCCAAACAAAAAGTGTAAATGATTGAGAATTGGGTTGATGCTGGTATTACAAAGGAACCCAGCTTCAAATGAAAGCAAGTCCCCAATTAGGTAAGAGAAAAGATGAATTAATCATCTTGTCAAATCCTTCCTCTCAGACAGTATGAATGCAAGAGATTCTTGCAAAACAAGTATCATTTCCCAGAAGTGTCTAGCATATTCTGTGTTTCTATTCATGTTCCAATTCATAGTTCTGGAGGTCATCACAAACCAGCCCAATATTTGATATGAGGGTTGTTTACATGTCAAGATGGCAAAGTTTAAACCAACCTAGGATTTCAGACAATGTGGGTAAACAGGGACTCTTCACTATCTCTCTGAGTCTTTAAGATGGTATCAAAATTACAGAATGCAATTTTAAAAAACACATTAAATTTTAAATTTCATATCCAGGAAAGGCAACATATCACAGAGGCTACAGGCACAAGCTCTGGATTTAGAAAGATTGAACATTTCCGGGTCTGTCACTTACGTGCTATGTGAATTTGTGCAAGTTCCTTAACGTCACTATGCCTCAGTTTTCTCCTCTGTGAAATGGTAATAATAATGGTACTTACTTCCTATTTCCTAAAATTGTGAGGACTAAAATGGATACTGCCTATAAAGTGCTTAGCACAGTGTTTAGCTAATAGTAATTATACTTGACCAGTATCAAATAAATACCTTCCTGCTTATTCTCCCTCATCATTATCACCATCAGACAAAACACTACAAATCACTTTATCCTTACAAATGGAACACCGTGCAGTTAGAAGTCATAAAAAGTAATGACAAAGATCCATATGTGCTCTTAGGGGAAAATGCTCAGAAGAGACTATTTGAATAAAGAAAGCCCCCCACCCCTACATACCCACAAAATCTATGATCTGTGAGTTAATCATGTTGGTATCTATGAAATGATTATAAATAGATAAAAAATTGAAAATTCCCAAATGATTCATAAAGACTATTAATAGTGTCCATATACGAGATATCTGGATTAGGAAAAATATTTTGTTAATCACTTAAATATTCTTTTATACCCTGAATTTTTTAACATGAGCATTTATCACTTTATACATGAAATTTAAATTTACTTAAAATTTTTAATTTTAGCCTTTGAATTATTGTTCACCAAATCCAGGACTTATTGTTTGGCACCTGGAAGGACTTGCCGTTCTCCACTGCTGTGTGATAGGAGCCACGTGGCTACTGTCAGTGAACTGTGAGTGCAAATGACAAAGAATCACTTCTAAGACAAGGTAAACTAACAGTTTATTTGATATTCCCACACAATCTTTCTGTTCCCCAGCCACCTTGGAAGACATGATGGTGCTGATGTGGTGATCAGATAAGTTGGCATAATCCTTAACACAGTTTGAGACATGCTATATATTTTTCCTTTTAGACTCTCTAATCCTTAAGGGCATTTCTCTTACTTTTTGTATCTTAACGATGTAGTGAAATCTATTGTACCTTGGAAAGATACCAGTAAATATTTATTAATGATACTATTATTCCTCCCTCATTCCCAACCATGGATCTGCAAAATTGCAATGCACTTTATTGAAATTTTGAGAAGTATTGTACTTGCCATCTCTGAAAACAGATAAGAAATGAAAGAAAAACATTACTTAACTACAGAACATTTTGGGGATTCAGGTACATTTAACTGTTTTGACAGTTTACTGAATCACCACCCTCCCTATGTAACTTTCATTCACTAAGCAAGTTTTAACTATCTATTTGTAGCAGGAAATTAGACAACAGAGATAACTGAGACGCAGAGCCACCTCGTCAAGGCCACAGCCTAATTGGAAAGGAACATCTGAAAACAATTAACCAGGAGACAAAGGCTGCAAGTGCCTTGCACAGGGTGTTATGGCTGGATCGAGAAGAGAATGGCTCTCTATTCTAGATGGTCCAGGGAATCTTGGAGAGGAGATGCCGTTTGGATCGATTAGGTAATAAATTTACTTATGAAGTATATACGTTTCCCCCCAAAAGGTATTTAAAATTATTCAGGTTAATTTTTCCCCTCCACTTTTTTAATAGATCAGAGTGAGTGTTTCTGAGCTATGTTTGCACATATTTCTCATTAAAGTCGTACTTCTATTTAATTTGGCTCTACATATTGCTAAATATAAGTATTTGTACTGCTGTTTGAATTATTTGATGACTTCTCATTAGGGATTGGTAAATAGTGATTTAGTATTTTAAACACATGAAATTCAGGCCAAAATCAGATTTATGGCAGCCTGGTAATTTAATTGAAAGCCATGACTACAGCTCACAAAGCCAGAGGTGTGATCGGATTGCATATCGAGCAGTGGATGGTGGAGTGATACTTACTCAGCATGCTGCACTCTTATCATGTTTCACCCGTTAAGGTGTAGGTAGAAAAACTGCAGGTTAAAGCCATACAACAAAGTATGATATAAATTACATGAAATCTGATATTTGACATGCATTTTATCATTCAGTTACCTCTGGAATAAAACCTTTTTCAACTGCTCCCCCCACCCCACTACCACAGATCTGTAGCTTTTATTTCTATGAAAAAATAAAACTCAGCAGGTGGAAACTGATATTTCTTAAGTGTATATAAGTTTAATGTTATACAATCAATAACTAATCCTGTGTCCATCATGTTGGACTGTTTATTCTGGGGTAGTTCTTAATCCTGTAACTACAGATTTTATCGCCAAGTGTAATGATCTTTGTCAACACTTTCCAACTACTTTGCAAGGACTAGCAAGGCAATATTTTTCTGCTCTTTCAACATTCCTGTCTGGTCACACTGATGTTTTTTTATTCTTTCCCTACATTATCCATTTTTCAGTCCCAGGATCTCCAGCAGAAAATGTAAATGTTTTCTGACCAACCATTTAATATGGATTGTGATTTACATGTCTCAGACACAGGAGCTTAATATTACTGTCCCCATTCAGAAAATGTTTAAGTCTTATTTCCAATCTTGAACATACTTATATCTTCTAATCTAGTAAATTTACTTCTTAAGGGGGAAAAAATCAAAATGGATATAGGTCGTCTAACAAAGAATTATTTGCAAGTGTGAAATTTCAGAAACAAATTAATTATTCAACATAGTGGAATTTAAAAAATACCATTATTCAATACTCAAAATCATGTTGCTGAAGACTGATAAATGATAAGGAAATATTTACTCTATGTTGTTAAACAGCAAAATAGATCAGATTACACAATGTTATATATATTATGACCCCAAATTAATAAATTTATATATCCACAAAGAAGACCAAAGGGTGTATAACAAAATGTTAACAGTTGTCATTTCTGGGGTATCAAAGTGCAAATGCGTTTTATTTTCTTATTATCTTGGCTCTGAATTTCTTCAACAACACATAATTTTTAAATATAATAAATTCACCTGCACAGAATTTTACATATTTCTCCAGGGTTTAGGTCAATCTAACCAGTAAGTACAGTCACTTCTTAAGTAGAATGAAACAGTATCCAATATTACTCAATTACTAGTTAAAGATAATTATTTTGAAATACTTAAGGACATCCAGGTCAGAAAGTAAGAATTATTCAAAACCCTGACGCCAACACTAAAATGTGTCTGTACCATAGCAAGGCGGGCAAATGCTGACACTTCAACTACAAAGGCCGTGTCAGTTCCTGTTGGTTCAGATCCTCTTTGGCTTGCTGCTCTAGTCAAATTTAACTCAGTTTAAAAAAAAAAACCCACTAACTTTGAACTCTAACCTTTCCAACACCATTAAGCTAAACAGGGCTAGGCAAGTGAAGACGAGGAGCATCACCAAGACTCTTTGTCCTGAAATTGAACACAGGAGTCTGACTACTCCTAAACAAAGAGGTACCTTCTAGTTTTTAAATTGTTCTGTTCACTACTTCCCAGATTTTTACATTTTATAAATTGCCCTATTTTAAGCAAAAATTAAGGAACCAAATAGTTAAAACATTATTTTGCTTCCTCCTATTCTCACCATTATTTTATTTTTTAAAAAGCCAATTTTATATAAACAAATGGGCATTATCTCAAAATTTTTCTCAAGAAAAGTAATTGATTAGCCTTACCCAAAAATGTATGTGTAAAATGTATTTCTACCATGCTGTAGAAATTTTATCACCAAATGGAGGTGATCTTTGGAAAGCGTTTGGGAACTCCCTGAGACCACTGAGGTCTGATGATTCCTCTGAGCAGCTTTCCCTCAGAGGATAAGATTGAAATTTGGTTCATTGTTGAGCCAAGAAATTTATTTTAAAAAAATCAATGAAGGTACAGAAATGTATCTGTTCACCAGAATTGACATATTCCAAAGATCACCCAACAATTGCTCATTTGATAATCCATTTTAAAAGTTTCTGAAGGATGAAAACAGCATCAAAAATCTACCTCTTCTAAGAACACTATTGCCCATTATTATGGGATTTGGGTTTTAGAATGTTCTTAATAGAGTTCATCTGAAAGTAAATCCAGATTCCTGGCTAGGCACCAGAATCCTGTTAGTATCACTAGAAACCTCAAGTCTACATGACAGCTAAGAGTAAGATAGACCTACCATCCTAGGACACATCCTAGAAAATCAAAGAACAGTTGGACAGCAAAGTCTGTTCTGAGGATTGATACAGACATTTTTTAACTCACCAAGACACAGAGCACCAAACCATGAAAGGTCAAAATCACAATTCTAGATCTCACTGTTTGGGCAATAGAATTCACTTATTTAAAACAAAAAGTGTCTTCTTTCTTGACTGCCATCATTTTCCCAAAGCCACCCACAGTATCCAAGAATGTTTTCAAGCCAAATCTTGGCTTATCTATCATAGTCTGGACATGGTGAAAAAAACAAACTAATCATTCGTTCTTGTTTAAAAATTATTATGTAGTAGTTTATAATAAGTGAAAACTTTAACAAGAACCAAAAAGCAAAAATAAAGGTAAAGCAAAATGAGATTCCCTTTAGATTACTGGTTTCAGCTAATAGGCTTTTGGTAATACTTGGACAGGGGTCAACATTCATAACCATGTTTTCTCCATAGTTTTGTAGTCCAAATTCTAAGGTAGTGGTTTCTTTTATGAATATTTTATCAGATGAGAATAAATGCAACATTTTATTTGGATTACACCACTCAGAGAAAGGGGGAAAACAGAAAGGCCAATAAATCTTAAAGAGTTAATTATTTATACAGAGAAAATTTACTTTGTATGTTGTGACTTGTTTTATTGGTATACTGCAGTTCAATTTAGATTAAGAAGCAGAAAGATTATTGTTTCCCAACAGAGAAGTATCATAAATACAACAGAGAATTTTTTGTTTTTATGCCAAACCATGTACAAATATTCAGAATAAAAGGAAAAAATATGTTTCAAAAATTCCTTAAGTTTAAATTCTTGAAATGGTCTTTATTTACACTTAGCACCAAAAATTTGGTGATGGTGGCTAATCAGATTAGGAGCTCTGTCTAGAGGTGAGGTCAACTGAAGTGCTGGCATCATAATCACGTCATCTTTGCTACAATGTTTTCTGGCTCTGATTCAGTTTAATTTAACCACAAAACTACCAAATATATCATCATTCTGTGGACAAGAATATTCAATCATATAATATTACACTCTGATTACTAGAAGGGTCCCACTTTAGTTTGAACTATTTATCCTTAATTTATCCTATAATACTGAAATTAAAATCTCTGCTAATCAATAAGAAAAAGTAATGAGAAAAAAATAGAGGAACATTTCATTCCCTGGCATAAAGCGAAGTACTCAATAAATATTTATTGAATTAGTGGATGGATGGGTGAGTGGGCTGATGGATGGATGTTTTTGTGAAGAACTATCAAGCCTGAATAGGAAAACAAAAGTAAAAATAAACAAATGGGACTACACCAAACTAAACAGCTTCTGCACAACAAAGGAAAGTATCAGTAAAACAAAATGAGTAGGAGAAAATGTTTGTACTCATACATCCAACAAGGGGCTAATATCCAAAATCCACAAAAAAAAAAAAAAAAAAACTACAACTCAACAAGAAAACAAATAACCCAGTCAAAAAATGGGCAGAAGATCTAAAGAGACAATTCTCCAAAGAAGATATATAGATGGCCAACCGGCACATGAAAAAACGCTCATCATCACTTATCACGATGGAAATGCAAATCAAAACCACAATGAGATACCACCTCACATCCCTGAAGGCCACATCACATAGACCAGAAACAATTTCAATTTGTGTCGGGGAAAGTACCAAGGAAAAGGAACCCTCATACACTCTTGGTGGAAAAGAGGTATGGAAGTTTTCTCAAAATATTAAAAATAGAGCTATGAGATGATCCAGCAATTCCACTCCTAGTTATGTACCCAAAGAATGAAAAAAAAAAACAACAACAACACTAATTTGAAGTGGTATATCCACTCCCGTCTTCATTGCAGCACTATTACAATAGCCAAGTTAAAGAAATAACCTAAGTGCCCAACGACAGATAAGTAGATAAGGAATATGTGGTATATATACACAATAGAATACTACTTAGTTCTTAAAAGAGATGAAATCTTGCTATTTGTGATTATGCCAAGTAAAAATAAATTAGAAGGAGAAAGACAAATATTGGATTATTTCAGTCATATGTGGAATATAAAGAAACAAGACAAAGAAAGTGACCAAACTAAATCAAAAGAAAACCTAGAAATCTGACTGAAGAATTAAGGTTACCAGAGAGAGAGGAAACCCAATGGACTCTGGTGGAGGAGTATGAGTAGCTTTTTCTTGGACATGGTAAAGTAACACACATCTGAAGAGGTGTCAGCCTACACCCCTCAATCATTTACAGTGCTGTACACTAACATTACCTTGATTAAAAATAATTATATGATTAAAAAGTAAAATGCAAAAATACCCCCCCAAAAAGAATTATCAAGTGTGAAACTACAAATGCCTACCCCAAAATTCTTAGAGAATCCAAACAAATGCAACTCTGTGAGTGTATTTGACCCCAATAAAACTTAAAATTAGACAAATTTACAAAACAATGCCAGCTATAAGAATGTGAATGTTCCATAGTTTTGATGCTCTCCAGCATGGAGTAAATTTATTCAGTTTAAAATCAGTGGTTAAGTGCTGCGCTGTGGAGTTGTCAGCAGCAGCCATGCGAGTTCGACGCCCAGCCGGGGAGAATCCCACATGGTGCGGCAGACCTCTCCTGCCTCGCCCGCTGCTCCCCTCAGCAGTGTACTTCTGATCTGCCTGTTCTGCTCCTACTTTGTCTCTGGTGAATCCTCTCACCGCCCCACACCTCTGGCCTGCACCCCAGCTTGTATGTATAAATAAATAAATCTTTAAAAAAATATATTCAGTTTAAAATCAAACCTACAACAGAGTTTAATCTATCCTTGAGTTTTCCCTGAAATACATACTGCTATGAACAGACCTAAGAACGATTCCTTCCATTTTTGTAAACTTTAACTCATCTATTTCCTTCCAGAATTGTAATGATAATAGCTATCATTTATTGAATCCTAAATATGCATCAGCCACAATATAATGTACTTTAGATACATTATCTCATTTGATGCTACAAAAATCCTACATATATATATATATTTATGAATTGAACATGGGGTTACTAAGTACCTCCTATGTATCAGGCAATGTTCTAAGAATTTAGATATTATTCAATGAGCAAAGCTGCCCTCATAGAGCTTATATTCTAGCAAAGGGATGAGCAATAAACATGTTTTTTATTATTATAATCATCCTTACTTTGAAGATAAATATTCAGAGAATCAAATAACTTTCCAAAAAAGATATTAACATAAATGGAAGACTTAAAATTGCAATTCAGGATTCTAGTTTCAAAGCCTGTGTTTATCGTCATGAAGTCATACTGCCTCACTCTTGGAAGTGAGCTAGATTAGTCCAAGTCCTTGGAGGGCAAATTGGACTACCCAAGGTATGATATAACTTAACTGGCTACATGGTACACACTGTCGGATGCCAGTCTTCTTCACAAGTGCTGAATAAAGCCAGCTCTTCTTGTTCATCCATCTGTGATCCATAACCTTCAACTAAGATCAAAGGCAGCTTGGCAAGCTTCCTGCTGCAGTACTTAATGCAGTTCCAGTCCAACTCCTTCCAGGCATCAGAAGGAATTTCAGTTCCTCCTCCCCTTTGGTTATATAAGAACATGTGACTAATTTTACCCAGTGTGTTGGGGATATAAGTGAATATGCCAGTTACAGGATGGAATATTTAATTTCTAACTCAGTACCTTTTGGAACTCACTCTTTCCTCCTATATTAGGCCGAGAAATATTCAAGGTGATGGTGGCTGCATTGGCCTGGTGCACTGGGTGACAATGAGCATGACCCCTCTGCTGATCTGTGAACGAGGAGCAGGAGTGAGAAGACAACTTTGTTCTTTAAGCCACTGAACTTCAAAGATTTTCATTCACAACACAATCTAACTACTCCTACTTTCACCAGGACATAGCAAATTTCTAAATCTTTTTCACTTAGTTATGATGTATCAGTAAAGGTAAATTGAATGACAGTGAGCAGCCACAGTCCAGGAAGTAACCATCTGCTATCTGGCAGAGAAGATATGATATCTGAAAATTATGTACAGAAAATTTTGAGAAAAAGAAACAGTATGAGAAAAATATCTGTAAAACACTAATAAGCAAAGATAAATAGATACAAAAAGAAATGAAGAGATTCTTCCCTCTTCGCAAGCCCAGGAGTTATCATTATCTATAATCTCATCAATTTTGATCTCAGAATTAAAAGAAAAATTAATAAAATTCATTATTTAAGCCATTAGTGTGTTTCTTTATATTTCTATCATCAGTTGAGCCCTCCCCCATCAAAAACTAAACTTTGTGAAGAGATAAGCATTATACACTTGAATGTCAAAATCTTCAAATAAAAGTGAAGTTGGCATTCAAATCTGATGTGGTCTCTTCAACATGTAGAGCCAGAAAGAAAATCTCCCAAGAAGCGAGATACCACCTGCATTTACATCTTCCAAATGAAAAGTGAAAAAGGAACCAGTGTGGTCTCATTACTTTCCATCAAGGGCAAGATTCTTACCACAACAATGCCTATTATAGTAAATTATCAAACACAGAATCACATTGTAACTTTAGGAGAGTACAGAATATATATATATAAAGAGAACAGAGTCAAAAGATCTTCACCTAGGTATGCCTTACTTGTGTGACTCAGATGTGGTAGGAGAAAAAAATTAAATCATGAAAACAAGGAGAATTGAATTATAGAGACAAATTTAAGGTTTCCTAAACTGAAATTACTCTTTTTTTTTTTTTTAATTCTCCTCCCCCAACACTGCTTGCAGGGAAAGAGAGGGACTCTTCTTTTTTTTTTTTTTAAAGATTTATTTTTACATACAAACTAGGGTACAGGCCAGAGGTGTGGGGTGGCGAGAGGGTTCACCAGAGACATAGTGGGGAGCAGAACAGGCAGATCAGAAATACACTGCTGAGGGGAGCAGCGGGCGAGGCAGGAGAGGTCTGCAGCAGCATGTGGGATTCTCCCGGGCTGGGCTGGGCATCGAACTCGCATTGCGCGCTGCGGACAGCTCCACAGCGCAGTGCTCAACCGCTGCACCACCAGGGAGGCCCTGAAATAACTCTTATAATTTGTTTTAATTTACTTTCTTGTAACTCTTAATATTCATATTTTTAAAGTAAGTTTCATTCATACTTTCATTAAAGTCTGGCCTTATGATATTTCTAATAGAATTACATTAATTCCCATTTTATGATATTGGGCTCAAATACTTCCACTACTCTAAATAGAAAAGGGAAAGATAACATATTAGCTCCTGGTTTATGAAAACCTAGGTCTACAGTCATAAAAATGAGAATGATTCAAAGTATCTAAAAGCTGCTATTTTCAAACCCATGAGAAAAATTCTCATGTATATCAACAAGCTATTGGTGTCATCCAAATCCTTAAACTGTCATCCAGGTATGATGCAGCGACTGCATACTTGCATGAGGGCCCCCACAGACGAGGCAGCAGCAACAGTAAAATACAGACTGATACTGACCATCTCTAAAGAAAGATAACAAGCTAATTGGTAGAATTATGGAAACCTTAAAATTCAACAAAATTTGTTCCCATTATCATAATCCATTTGAATTGATGTTTTTCTGTTCCAAGTTCCTTAAATAAAGTTCCAAAATAGATAGGATTCTTCACATAAATCATACTTCCTTGTGTAAATTTTTCCAATTAGCAAGAAAAAAGACTTAGTGACATTGCATCAATGAAAGAATGCTCAAAGATATACCTCATAGACTTTAAGTGTCCATAAAGCTGACAATTCTATAAAAGCAAGTCAGGTAGGGTAGGAAACACTAAATATCACCTTCTAGATCCATAACATAGTATGCATGTCATGCTTTGCAAATAGTTCTTGGCTAAGTATTTGTATCATGATCTGCAGATAATTCTTTGCTAAATTAAAAGATCAATCAAATGTTTCTCTCCACAGACGTCAACATTTAGTTTAGTTCATTTGGACAAAAATATTAATTCAATGACCATTAGTTCTCTAGCTATATGGCCCAGTTATTTTCACCATTTAGTCTGCCACAGAACATACTCCCGATTTTGGACAATTTCCTACTTTAGTTTCTATAATATTCTCATTATCAACGAAGTGACTGACTCACAGTAAACAAGTAATACATATTGGTTAAATGAATGGATCTGTTTTCTTAGAATTGTATGTTATGGTAAAAGAGGAACCAAAAAGAGAAAGAAGATAAAGGAATATGTTTACTACATACCAATTATGTGGAGGTTCTTTGAACACTGTTACCTCACTTTGACACAACTTTTATGGTTTTTATGTCCATTACACAGATGAGAAACTAAGACTTGAATAGTTTAGTTGCTTGTGCAGACCTGCCAAATTATAAAATGATGAATCCCACTTCAGACTCAGGTCTCTGGCTCTCATTTCTATTATCTTCCCAACATACCACATCATTTAACCTCACCTTTCCCTACACATATAAGTTATTCTTTAATTTTTCAAACCCTTGACTACTGTTCACCAAAAGTAGATCTCATTGCAAAAATCCATTTTCACTATACACCCTTTTACATCAGGTTTCCCCCAACCAACTGGATATCCTTCTGCTCCCTAGCTATACAAATATACACTCCCTTCAAATTCCATTTTCTACATGAAGTCTCACTTCTCCACCAACCCTCTTCTCTGTCAATATGAATTACAGAGTTTGGCTTCTGTGAGCATAAGTTAGTTTGGGGTAGGTCTTTTTTTTGAAGAGTTTTCTAAAGACAATTATTTCAGTCTCAGTCACTTTATAAGTTATTGTATTTTAGTTTTCCTTGAATTCCCAATCCTTCCCCTCAGTATTATGATGTTAGAAGCATGTATAAATGCTTCATTGCTACTGAAAATATTAAGTCTATGCCATGCAAATTTTGTCTCCATTTTCATAAATTGTTTCATTTGACTACGTTATAATAAATTAAGAGGTGACATCATGTACAAAAATTGCACTGGAATGGGAGTCAAGAGACCTCAGATGACATTCTATGCAATAATCTGGTTGTGTCATTTGGGGATAAGTAATATAATATCAGTACATCTCCATTTCTTCATGTATAAAAGAAAGGGTTTACACTAGATGTTACCTAAACAGAAGGCCCATCCTTATGTATTTAAATTATGTTTCTATAAAGAAAAATTATAATTGTAATTGTGTAATACACTTTTGCAACCAAGTTTGCCCAAGTTTTTCTGTACCTGGAGACAATTCTTCCTTCACTGAAAGGTCCAGCAGATGCACTATGGAAAATACAGACATTCATAGAAAGCCCTTTGCAAATAGTCAGTTCCTCAAAGAAACCCCCCACAAACTCAACCAAATACATTGAACTCCTGTTTTTCAGTCAACGTGATTTGCTAGCAAAAATCAGTTTTGCCATTCTGAAATTCGGATTATCACCTATGTATGATGCTTTGTGAATAAAGTATGTTCACATGTAAGACTTGAGTCAACATCAGTTCTATCTTGCCAGAACTTCCCTGCTTTTCCTTATAGCTTCACTTTTATTTACATCAGCCATATGTACAAGAGGTGAGAGATAGATTCAAACACTTTTAATATGGCCTTTACTAAGTTTATTATTAATCTAGAAAACGCATATTTATTCTAAGGTCCTATGACACAGATGAACATCAAAATTAAAACAACCCAAACAATAACTATGACTGGTATAATAGCAATTACAACAGCCTACACCAATCAGTACAACTTTTTTCTCCTACTTGCTTTCTCTAATTCACTGTTTTATTTATTCATCTACTTGCCCATCTGGTATGAAGTTTCGGAACATCTACTATGAACCAGCAACCAATCCAGCTGCTGAGTTTCAACTTTGCTGTGCTAAATGAAGTGTCTGAAATTATTTCATTTCCAGAATATACTACACAAATGTGAGAAAATAAGCAATTTAAGAAAGCTTCACTATGAAAGGAAATCAGAACATTCTATACTTAAAAAAAAAAAATCCCCCACAAGTCTTTAGGAAAAAAGGAAAACTAATAAGAGCTGGGAAGATTATACCTTTATCAGCATAGGAAGAAAAATCATGGCGGATAAATTAGGTAAAGTCATTGTCTCAGGAATGACATAAAAGTGTTTTATGTCTCTTTTATTTGTATACTCTATTTGAAGAAATAACCACAATTATTAAGTTACTTATATCTTATTCTTTACAAACAAGAGTTTTACAAAATAGTAGTCATTTTCTGATTTAATATTTACCTTACTTCAAATAGCAACCAAATCCCACCCACTAGATTTATGCTTTTGCTTTATCTTCCACACTCTATCCAGTATGGACATATCCTGGTACAAATGCATTTTAAAAATTAAATTATTCAGTAATAGATACTCTACTGACAAATCATTACCTTTCTTTTTTTAATATATATATTTTTATTGTTATTTATGTCTTTTACATTTTGTATTCCCCTTGGGTAGCCCACCACCAATTCACCCATGATCCATCTCCATGGTCCCTTGTGTTCTTTTCTATTCCATTTTGTGCCCTTATCCGCCATTCCCCACCTTCCCCACTTCCCCACGCTGAGTGTCTCTCTCCTATTTGGTTTCCCTATAATCCTGTTATAAGTGAAACCATTCGATATTTTTCTTTTTCTTTCTGGCTTATTTCACTGAGTATGATTCTCTCTAATTTCATCCATGTCGCTGCAAATCGCATGTGTTTATCTTCTTTGAACGCTGAATAGTATTCCATTGTGTATATGTACCACATCTTCTTGATCCAATCATCTATTTTTGGACATCTGGGTTGCTTCCATACCTTTGCTATTGTGAACAGTGCCGCAATGAACATACGGGTGCATGTATCCTTTCGGATTAGTGCAGCTCACATCAAGAAACAAGAAACAACCCAAAGAAACAATTTAATCTCACATCTCAAAAAACTAGAAAATGAACAACTAAAAAACCCAAAAGACAGTTTAAAAAAGGAAATAATAAAAATCAAAGCAGAACTAAATGAAATGGAAATTAAAAAAAAAAAATCCAGAAGATTAACGAAACCAAAAGCTGGTTCTTTGAAAAAATAAACAAAATAGACAAACCACTAGCCAGGCTTACAAAGAAAAAATGAGAGAAAACACAAATAAATAGGATCATAAATGAAAAAGGGGAAATCATAACGGACACAGCAAAAATAAAAAAAATAATCAGAGATTACTATAAACAGCTATATGGAAACAAGTATAACAACCTAGAGGATATGGACAAATTCCTAAAACTATACAATCACCTTTCTTGATAGGTTCAATTAACCTGACATTTTGTCTTCACAGAGTCAGTGTTGGAGATCTTGATAACACTAGGTTAAAAATGTATACATTACTACATGAAAAAATCTATTTCTTGCCTTTGCTGTGGCATTTACTCTTTCTGTCTTCCATACTTTCAAATACTTTAGATAAAGAGTTGAATTAAAGGGTAAAGGAAGCAAAAGCTCTCCAAAATAATTGACTTGCGTGGTTCACTGGGGTGCAAACATTTCCTGAAAAAAATGAATCAAAGGGGACTTAGGAATATCTTGTAAATGTGTGAGGCTTATTTACCTGCTTTACTTGTGGGGTTATTGGTTTTATCTTTCTCTAAACACTAAATTTAGCAAAGCTAAGAGCACCTCACTTGCTTTGAATGCCTTCTAAATACATAAAGCACTTTTAGAACACTTCAAATAATTTAATGTCCTCTTTTAAAGCACTCTATGGTGTACATGGTATTATCATATCATTTTATAGAAAAGGTAAGGATTAGAGAGGTTAAGTGACTTGCACTGTGTAACATAGCTAGTATCAGGGGATTTGAGTAGTATGTCCAGATTTCAGATCTGTGTTTCGAGACTAAGTGCCTCATTAAGTTCAAGTATGATACTGGAGAACCCAGCACATTATGTTAGATCTCCACTAGGTCACTTTGCTTAACAACAGCAGAATTCTACTTCAAATGTGCTACCAATATGTTCCATTGGTCATTCATGAAACTAGGTAAAAATGTCTGAATGGCCCAACATAAAATTTTCTCACTGATGGCACTGCTGGTAGGAATATAAACTGGTCCAATACTATGGAAAGCTGTGTGGAGGCTCCTGAAAACACTAAAAATGGACCTACCATATGACTCAGCTGTTCTACTCCTAGGTATCTACCCAAAGAACACAAAAACTCTAGTTCTAAGAAATACTGAACCCCTATGTTTACTGCTGCACTATTATTTACAATAGCCAAGATATGGAAACCCAAATGCCCAAAAAGACGAATAGATCAAAAAGTTGTAGTATATTTACACAATGAAATATTACGCAATAGTCAAAAAAGACTAACTCAGGCCATATGCAGCAACATGGATAGAACTGGAAGGGATTATGCTAGCTGAAATAAGCCAGAAAGAAAAAGATAACTATTAGATGGTTTTACTTATATATGCAAAATAGAGAGAAACGAACAAAAGAATTAGTAAGATGACCGCAGATGAGGCATATAGCAAGGGAGGGGTGGGGATGGGGTCAAAACAGGGGAGGGAGGAACACAAGGGAATAAGGTGATGGTTCAGGGGTGATATGGTGGTGGGAGAACTACGGGATGGGGAGAAAAAATTACTGTACAAAAATGAACAATCATGTAAGAAAGTAAAATCATTACTTATTTTTTTTTTCCTGCTGATGGTTAAACACTGAAGATGAATGCAGGACCAACAGTGCTCAGTGTTCTCACCAAGGAGGAGGTAATGTGTTGGTAAAATGAGAGCGCATCCATGTGAGAGATGTTTACTGAGACACGGTTATTTTCATGTTTTTTTAAGTGTAGTTTAAGAAGAAATACAGCCATCAACTTGGAGTGCAAGCAACAGCAAGTTAATAATCATATGATTGGGTCCCCTCTTTAGGACTCTGATTATGTGGACTTTCATAAAGGAGGCACCATCTCATCAGATTATGTAAATAATTCAAAACTTCCCCTTGTGGCTCCCTCCCTGCTCTCTGTAAGTCACCCAGCAGTTTGCAAAAATAACCAAGGGAAATGTTTTGGGTGGGCTTTTGAAGGTATTTTTAGATAAAGTGGTGGAGGTTTAAAATACAAGCAAGGGAGTGTCTGCCATTTAGAGCAATCACCTGCTCGCACAGTTCCTTGGAAAAGTGGAATGTTTTAATGTGTGTCATTCAGTACAACATGTGGACTGCATTAGGGCAGGTTACAGCAGGTCATGCCACGTGACACAGCTGAGCCACATATAATAGCAAGTAACACAACTCGCTCAATGCAACATAAATTTAAACAGGAGTAGGTTTTTTCCTCCTCAAAAAGAGGTAACAGCTGCAGTCGATAACAAAATGCCCACACCACCCCACACTGAGAGGGGTTTGTGATTTGACATGATCTGAATTATATGTAGGTAGTTCAGTACATCTATATTTAGGGATATTTCTAAATATGAGCAATGGGGGTTTGGGTGGATAGAATACAACCTCTAAGTGGCACAAACTTCATGATTTTTTAATAATCCATTTTGTCATTTTCTCATAGATAAATAAGAAGCATTTTTAAATACAGCCTTAAAAATTAGACAGTAGAGACAATTTTTGGCTTCGACAAGCTAGCTTCTGAGCCAGTAGGCCAAATATTTAGTATTCTTATTTAAACTAAAGAGAAAATACTCAGCAAGTACAGACATTAAGAAGGCTCCGGGAAAAAAAAGAAAGCAACACTGAATTATGAAACAAGAATTGGGAGAGGGTGGGGAATGAGTTGCTGAATACCACAGCAGTTAATTTCCAAGTCCATGTCTGAGGTACCACTGACAAGTGTTATAGCTCCAAGAAGTTAAGAGGTCTGAGATTTTTGTTTGTCCACACCTTCCTCCCGGGAATAGGGTGGGAAAGCCCCCCAGATAGTAGTCATGCCTACACAACAGCACATAGCTGTCCAGGCAACACTTCATATATTTCTGTCCAGAGACCATTAGCCATGTGTCTGCTTATAAACCTACTACTTGAAGCATAAATGCGTAAAAATAAGAACATGGGGGACCTCTCCGGTGGCGCAGCGGTCGCGGCAACATGAGTTCTACGCCCTGCTGGGGAGATTCCCACGTGGTGCGGCAGACCTCTCCTGCTTCACCCACTGCTCCCCTCAGCAGTGTGTTTCCGTCAATCTGCCTGTTCTGCTCCCCACTCTGTCTCTGGTGAACCCTCTCACTGCCCCCACGCTTCTGGTCTGTACCCCAGCTTGTATGCATAAATAAATAAATCTTAAAAAAAAAAAGATTTAGATCCCTACGAGAAATGTAAAAAAAAAATAAAAACATGGGCAACATCCCTTCTGTGTTCATCAATAAATATGAATCATTGGTTTTACTGAACAATTGTTAGACAACGTAAAAACAAGCAATGTATCTCATTAGAGGTAAAAATTAAAGTTCAACAACAGTTTCTGGGCTAGGTCAAGTGTAATGAAAACTCCATGCTACAGGACGCGGTCATTGAATATATATCACCTTACCAAACTGATTCAATCCACATGAGAAAACTAAAAACAAGGATGGATGGATAGATAGATGGATAGATATTCAGACAGACAGACAGACAGATAGATTGATTCTACATTCTGGCATGAATTCATAGAGTCAGAACAAAAATTCAAAGCCAGATCTTTCTGGTTACAGAATCACAACTCCCAACCAAACACCCATCTTTTCACTGTCTCTCCTAACCTCAACCACAATGAGTATTTTCTCTCCATATTCAGGCTAAACATTTTCCATGGAACTCCTGTTTGGTCCTCAAGTTCTTTAAAGTGAGTATATCACGTGTTCATCAACAAATTGAAAAATCCCTATGGCCGAGGAGGTTATAAGTTATTTTTTAACCTCCACGTGCCGACCTGTATGTGTGAACCATATAATGCTAGCTGCATTAACATACATGTAGTCTTGTCTGTGTCTACTTAACAATCGCCCCTGCCTTCCCCACTCAGTTCTGACAATAGCAGAGGAGCAGTTGGGGGTCCCTGAAAAAGGACTAGACTTCATCAAAGACTGAGTTACAAATCCAGCTATGTCTCACATAAATTGGGTGACCCTCAGGCATCACTATCTTATTCCTCTTAATCTTGTTTCCTTGTCTATTCACCAAGGTAAAATAATGTCACATTTTCCATTGGCTCTTTATTCTCCACAAAAAATCAGAGATTTTAACCTACAAACTCCCAAGCATAAGCTATGGACATAAGCAACCTTCTCTGGCTTCAGAAATCACTTATTCATTCATAAGGTGCCTCTTCCGTGCAATCAGTGTTCTAAGATATGGTTGTACAATGGTGAGGAAAAGCAGCCAGGTCTCTGCTCTCATGGTATTCGCACTCTAATGGAAGGCCAGATGTTATATTTGAATATCATTTTATTTTAACACTTTCATTATGAAAATATATCTACAATTTCAATTTTTATTAAGACAACTTTCAAGAGTCAATTTAATATCCATCTGATCTGTGATCCTAATAATTGAAATTTCTTATAAAGTAACAAGAGTAAAAATTATACATGACACCAGAAGTACAGTTGCCCACACATTTCTGAAATATTACTAGTCATGAGTTGAGCACTTGGGAATTCCAGGGACTGTCACAAAATCACAGAAAGGTTTCTAACATGAAAGTGATGTTTTCAAAGTCACACCAGTGTGGAAGCAATACCCTGAGTAAGGTGCTTCTGTCCCAGATGAACAATTAGACTGTTTCACCAGAGCTTTGATCATTTCCATTGTCCTGTTTTAGACAACATGGAAATAAAGACAATCATTCTGAATTCTAGTTTGATATTTGACATTGGATTAGATATTCTGAATATTCTTAACATAAAAAATTTGCCATCATTATTTGCAGAATTCATGATACGAAATAAACATTTAAACCATTAAGTCTCTCATACCTGGTATTATCATAAAAATGTGTTCATATGGAAATACATCTCTGTTCTGTAGGGTGACACTTTTATTTCCTCTTATTTCTCACCAAGAGACTGGATGTGTCTGATGTTAATAACTACAATGCAACCAATTAAAAGGAAATATAAAGAATGGATTTTTTCATAAGGAAGGAAGGAATTTGGGCAATGAATTTCAACAAATTCCCCTGCTGGCTAAAAAGATCGTGCCAGGGAATAGTGCAGGTAAACCTTCCATGGCAAACTTTCAACGACTCATCATTTATGGCTTTGCTTCCTGTCCTTTCTTGTCTTCCTTTAAAACGCCAGTCATGTATGGATAAGGCACATGTTTCTTCTGCTGGTGCCTGCTCAAGCAGACAGTTTACTAATTTGTAGCTCAGTAAACCTTTCACTGCACTGAGCACCTTGAGGTTAGCACATCTCTAATCATTATTTGATAACAGAAATCTGCAAGCATCACATCCCTAGTAACAAGAACATTGTATCTTAGCAACCAGCCTTGATATTCAAACAATTTCATTAAAGCGTAGCACCTCTTAGCAGGTGGGTGAGTGCGGGTGTTGATAAACATTTATAACATGATCAGCCATTGTGTTTGCCAACACTATAATCAGCATGACAAATTTATGAATTTGTTTACAAGCTCCTAGATAGCCAATCTAGGTAGGTAAACTACATTTCAGACTGGTTAGGCGTTCCAAATATCGGATTCTTATTTGAAATGGAGAGTTTCTTTACAAACCTATCAATTTAAGCGATTGTTAAGCTATTTTCAGTACAGAGATATCATTCACATTTCCATTGTGGTTTAATCTTCAAATAGTAGTGTTGAATTTAAATGCTTCAGGGGAAAAATCTGAGTGGGAACTTCATCTACATTGAGGTTCATAAGGATCAAGTTTTGAAGGAAGTGAAGCTTGAATATTTTTTCTCCTAATAGCACAGCTAGCTGATATACCCTTTGTGCCCACTGAACTGTAGTACAAATGCCTTAAAGAAAACGAATGTGATATAAATGTCCCTTTGGAGAAGAGATTTTTCCACTGAATAACTTATTACAGACTTTAAAATGTATCATAAAAGTGTTTATATAAATATTCACTTAAGGAATGATTATTACCAACATGAATTAGTCCAAACAGGAAATCTTTTCTCATCTACTTACTTCTGATACCTATCTATGGTATCAGGATTTCAATGAAACATGTTATTTCATTTTAGAGATTTTGTCCCTTTTACTAGTGGATGAGCAGATATATTTTAAATCTCCATCAATCCCATGCTCTTCAAAATTGAAGTTTTCCAAGCCAGGAAGAACTGTCAGAGCTCACCTTCTTAATTTTATAGCCCATCTGCCAATATTACTATAAGTTCTCAAACCTGTGATTGTTCAAGTGTTACCAAGTATAAAAGTTCACTAAGGCATGCACTGGCAAAAAGGTGGAAGAAAAAACATGAACTTTTATACTTTCTGAAGTTTGAACCTTGAACCTGCAGCACACAGTTACAACAGGGCCCCTGGGCTCCGCATCTCAGAACAAGCTATTAATCTACCTGAAATAGGTGAACTTCAGTGAAGCATTATCAAATAGGTAACAAGCTCCCTTTCAAATTAAAACCAGCCATGATGAAAAACAAGTTTGTTGACCTAACTTGTTCACCATGAACCATGACACGTCAGTTAATAACTACCACCTGGGTAACTCAGAGCTTCAACAACTAGCATTGCAACGTTCAGAAGATTTGGATACAAAAAAAAAAAAAAAAAAAGTCGAAAGTTTTATATACTCTGATCATGATCTGGGAGTTACTATAAAGCAGAGATAACAAAAATCACTGAATTTGTGTGTCTTCCAAGTGACTGGTTGTGGGACAGAAGACTATTTGCCATGTGCATTAGGTTAACTGTTACACACTAGTTTAAGTTAACTCTCCTAATTTTCTTCAGCTTTCCAAATCTATTTCTTAGATTTTAACCACGTATATAGAAAGTATTTTTGTTTGAGATGGGTGGAGTAAGAAGCAACAGTGACTTAGACAGATGCAGTGAGAATCTGAGATTTACACTTGGTCTAGACTTTAAACCTCTTTATTTACACAAGTATTTTCAATGACCCAATTACCTATCAGTGCCTTATATTCCCAAGCTAATCTTTCTGAAAAATTAGACATTTCTCTTGAGAATTTAAAACTTTCTCTTTTCTATGTGAAATTTGGAGCAAGAACTGCTAGGCTCATGACTGTGTGGGTATCTGTGTGTGTGTAAATGAGTATCAGTGTGAGAATAAGTTTTTAGTGTATTCTGCTCACTGAAATCGTTGGATAATTCTATACTTGATTGTGGATGAGAGCATTATCACAATTCATTGGTTTGGTGTTTGGTGGACCAATCTCTACATTGTAGATCTGTGATCATTAAAATGCTCAACTTCCAAATATACATAATAGAACACAGCTAATGCAACTGTTCAGAAGTAGATTCCAGATTTTTTCCATGTATTCTTTTGTCTTCAGAACAGTGTTGTATATTATTAATTATCTTCCAGCTAAACGAGTACTAGAGGTACATCAATACCTCATTCTCCCATAACACCAACCAGGCCAGACCCTGTTGAGCTACCTTTCCTTGCCCATGCTCAATAGTTAGAGATGGACCGCAAACCTTAGAGACCCCACTCAGAGATGCAGCTACCCCTTGAGCTGAGTATCATACTATCTGGGCAAAACCTCAAGTTTAGCATCAGGTGGTATATATTCTCTGTATAGCATTCAACTGATGTGACTTCAAATACATTTTTCACTCTTGCTATTCAAAGTTTCTAGCAAAATATTTTATACTTGAAAAAATAATCCTACACCATTGGTTATAATAAAATTCAAAAAAAGTCTGAGAAAGAAAACAGGTAAGAACTATGATTTTACTAATGGATTCAGATACCAGCATAAAGCAACACCGTTGTGGTTCTGCAAAAGGAACACCTTCCATAAAAGTCACTGAGTAGCTTGCTGTTGGCAAACTGTAAGGACTGAAAATTCCAGAGTTCACAGTGCTTGATATTTGTGTAGTACTTTTCATCTGCAGGTATCAAGGTGCAGGATAAATATTAACTCACAGATTCTGTCAGTTTTGCAGCACTTGAAGTTTGTAAGCTCTGACTTTTAATCAGGATTACTCCTGAGTTCCATTTTATTTTATTTCCCAGGACAAGCAGCTCTGCTTTCCCCCCACAAAATTTAAATATATGAATAAAATGTAAAAACACCTATGAAACTCAAACTTTTAGCCCCTTTTTTTCTTTTAGAATCTATTCTCTTTTTCAGATGCAAAACTCTAATCAAATCAATACTTCATTTATCTTACATAACAAAAAGGTATCATTCTTTTTAAAACTTAGAAATTTGCTATCAAATTTTTTTAAAACTTTTCATCCAAATATTTTTAAGCTATATCATAAATCTTCTGGTCTTCTACAATAGGCAAACCAAAGGTGAGTTTAAGCTTTCCTGATTTACTCTAGACCCCCCTTACCACCATTTACGTACAAGTCTGCCTTAGGGAACACAGTTTTCCCCTAGAGCAAGTTCAGATAACATTTTCTTTTTCCAATTTTTGTATCTGATTTTGTGGATTTTTTAAATTTCCCTCCTTTCCGTAAATTGCCATGCTACTCTTAGGACAATCTCTACTAATTTCTCCCTTGAAACTACCAATAAAAATATGGGGTTAGCCAGGAAACCAGATATCTGAGAAGACTCAATTGACCATGAATGAGGGTCTACATGTGTTACCTAGGAATGACATACATGGAGTTTATTATATTCATGATATTTATACATCGCCCGGGCGCTTTATTCAAAGCAAACTTCTGAATTTACATGATTCACATCCTTGAATAAGTGAGCTAGCACCACAGTACAAAATACACAAGTAAGAGAAACATCAACATCTATAGACCACAGTAAATTGTAAACTGGTAAGAGGGTTTGGTCGTAGAATAAGTTATTTAAAGCAAATTTAACAATATTCAAGTAAAGAAGCCTTAGAGCTGCTGGTGGGGGAGGGGGTCTTTGTTTTTGCAAAGCTAGTTTCAGTCTCTAGAAGGTAATCATTTCAAAATCTTAATTCCAAAATAAATTTTCTTTATATTCATTGACCATTGGGAACTCAGGATCAGAACAATAAACATTGTTTCACGATTTTCTTTTTCAAATTAGATTATCCCTAAATTAGCAGCCAGGACAGTCAGACTGGGGCTAAAGAGAACGGAGAGGGAATACGAACCAGAAAAGATACTAAATTAGAACTGTAAATTCCTACCCATATCTAGGAACATGCGTAACACAGCACAGAAAAATGTATGAAAATCCACAAAGAAAAAGTTTGTGCACAAAGTTCGAAGCACAAACACTTACCTGAAGTCACGGCGATGCCCGCAACCCTGGGGGCAGGCGAAGCCTCCCCGCCGGATGAAGCCACGCAGGGCCTTCAGCTTGCAGCGCTACCTGATCCTGAGGGGCACCTGGGTCTTGCTAAATACCTCCCTGAAGTGAAACCTAAAGAGGATTTCCAGAGACCTACCAAGCTGACTTCATCACCAACACTTTATTTAAACCGGAAATGTGTTCTGAATTTACACAACAAAGTCTTCCTCAGAACACCTATTTCTCCCAAAAACTCTCAGAGTCTCCAAGCCTGGAGGGGAACACCCCGGAGGCTTGGTTTGATCACCGAGTAGATTTCAGATTATGGATTACAATTCCTCTTACCACACATCATACAATTCTACATATTTCAAGAGACGTTAGGGCAAGAAATACCAACAAAATATTACTGTGCAACTCCTTTTTCTTGATCATCAGCAAAAGACAAACATGACCCAGCTAGGACTAAGATCTCACAGACCCTGCAGTCACACCTGCAGCTAAATGAAATCTTTGCTCCTCAAAGTGGTCTGTGGCGCAGCAGCAGGACCACCACCTGGGCCTGGTCAGAAATGCAAAATCTCAGAGCTCATGTCGGAGCTACTGAGGCAGTATCTGTATGGTAACAAGACTCCCGAATAAGCCTTAAAAAATTAAAATATAAGAAGGACTAAGCCAATGTATAAATTTAGAATATAATTCTTTTCTAGATTCACTGCACTATTCTACGAGCTTCTTAACCCACACAATAAACTCCTAAGGTACCCCTAAGGTAGTAAGGCCACGGTTTTATAGATCGATGCAGGCCTAAACCTGGTTTCACTAACATATGAGAGATGTTTACATGCTATTTGAGTGGGAATTGTTTTCCTTTCTGATACTCCACCCATGGGCACACTGGACAGCTGTGGTGACCTTGGCCTGTGACATTCCTCAGTTTATAACCTTCCTTCGTGGCTAAGAAAAATTGACAGAGGAATCACGCCAGCTGCTCATCCCAGAATTGTGGTGTGGGGCTCTTTTGGGAAAATTACAATCTCCACAAGGGCAGATGAATTTTCCATTTCAACTTTCCTTTCCTGTCAAGGTGGGCCTAGCAATTGGGCCCACCATCAGGAAAAGCTATTCTTTTAAAAAATGTATTCTTTGTATTACTAAGCTTATTGAGTGACTAGAAGGGGGGATTTCTTGTCTGTTATTCCTGGTAATGTTCCAAGATTGAAATAATTTCAGGAATAAAATCAAAACAAAATTTGTGACTCCAGCATGTGACAGAAAGAAAGGAGTAGGAAGGAATGAAAAAAGGAAAGAAAGGAGGGGGAAAGGGAGGGAGAGAATTCCAAATCAGATAAACTTTCAACCTTAAAAAAAATTTCCTTACAGGGCCTCCCTGGTAGCGCAACGGGTTAAGTCGCAGCACTATGAAGCTACCCGAAGCTACTGCATCAGGAGTTCGGTCTGCCTCCAGGGAGCTTCCCACATGGTGCATCAGACGCTCCTATCTCACCCGCTGCTCCCCTCAGCAGTGTATTTCAGTGGTCCTGCCTGTTCTGCTCCCCACTCTGTCTCTGGTGAATCCTCTCACTACCACCCCCACCACCCCGCCCCACATCTCTGGCCTAGACCCCAGTTCTTCTATGCATAAATAAATCTTTTTTAAAAATTTTTTTCTTTACACCATCACCTTTAGCAATGCTTCATTGGCTATATCTATATCATCTCAAGTGCAACATATTGCATATACCATGATAAAAAAGAATTCTGGTGAAATTACAATGTTTAACCCCTTGGACACAGACCTACCTCATAGTATTTTTTTCTTGACGTAAGTTATCGGTTATGGAATTTATTCAATTAAAACAATGAACAGAATTTTTGAGGATGTGAACTTTCTTTTACCCACTATGTAATAATCATTAATATAAAATACATTTTGTTACCTAGAATGTGGATACTAAAAGTCTCTCTATTAGAATTGGTATTATAGAAAAATGAGTTTATTTTTTTATTTACCATTTACTTCTGTAATTCTGGAACTTCTTTTTTTTTTCCTTCATATCATAATAATGCCTATATTTGACGCAAAAACCCTACACTTGATTTTCATTTCTGTGCTCAATCTAACTTTCACATTAAACTGTATGGAGCAACCATGATTAATCCTGACATCTTCGTATCAATGAGCCCCTGTGATTTTATGAAAAGCCACAAAACTTCACCCAGGGTATCATTATAGTAGGCAAGACTGTTTTCCTGTATTTACTAACTGAAGCACATAGTCTCTGGTCATAGAAATACATGCCTGACTAGGCAGTCAGGACCAATTTTCACAATTCATCATTCCTTTTAATGACTTTCTTTTAATCCCAATGAAATGTTCTCTCTCTTAATTTCAATGAATATCCTTTACCTGGGAAAGTGGGGAAAAAATGATAACACTTGTTTAAAATTAATTTCTTACTTTTCCCTTTGGTATAATGCATCTTAAGAAGCAAAATTTATTGAATTAAGTTTAATGGCATAATAAATTCTGCCTTTCCAACAATTCTGTGTCTTAATTCACTAGTGCACTTTAAGCTTTTGCCTTTAGCATCTGATGGGTCATTAGTCTGTATGTAATCCAGTAGTCGGACTCCTCAGAGTCTAAACTCCATCAGCAAGCACCAAATCAGTGGTTTCTGAAATATGAATGGTAGGTCAAGTGTCCTGAAAAAGAGTGCCTTGGGCATCCCAGATGGAGAATAGGGCATGACAAGCCACAAACTAGGACAGAATTTGGTGCCAGCATTCACTAAACACTTCATTTATTCTAACTCACTAAATAACTATTCTACAAATTATTTGCCTTCTCCTTTAATGTTTCTAGACAGTAGACCATGAAGTCAGTTGCTATATGCCAACAGGCTTAACATACATGTCATTGAGTTGAACATATTCTAATCATATTTTTTTCTAAGAATATTTGTCTAATATCACAAAACAGACCAAGGAATCACTATTAATCATCTTAGACCAAAACAGGCTAGTTGCTGCAAATTACCCCCACATGTGAATTATGCTTTCTGCTGTGTCCCTTTTCTATAAAGTATCTCTTCTGTTATTGAAAAACAGAAAAAAAGAAACACCATTAACACATTTCCCTAAATTTCACCTAAGATTTGGGAAAATAATCCTTACTCCATCTGTAGTAATGGAAATAGACAACCTAATCAATCTACTGTAGTTCTGCTTAGTATTACATTCCTTTATTCAATCAGAGCTAGATATTAGGACAGAGATAAGGTTTGCAATCCCAGCCATCAAGAGGTAAAGAGACCATTTTTTAAAAAGCAATGTAATAGTGTACTTTGGCCTACCTCAACATTATCACCATCATCATGTTATGTTTTTAAAGAATTTGACATAAAACACATCAATCTAGATACCAGATATAAATGAGACATGATTATGCATAGAAATATAGAAAAAAATATCTTCCCCCAACCTCTAAAATGGGATTTGCAATGTTCTATAAAAAGCGTGTTGCTCACTTCATCATGGTGTCATCTTCCCACAGGAACTTGTTATAAAGACTAGACCAAATAGTTGAATCAAATCACCACATTTAGAAACTTAAAAGCTACCATCTAAAGTGACTGGTTGTCGTTGGTCCCAATGAGCAGAGGCACAGTATGGGTCACTGTAACAGAAAAAATATTGAGAACTTGATTCTGAAAGGAAGGTAACCATGAGAGGATGAGAAGGGAGGAGAGAGGAAAAACAGGGAATTTGAAAGAGAAGTGAGTAGAGATAGAAATAGGAGGGCAGGGGAAGCAAGAAAGGAAGAAAAAAGGAGAAGGGAAATTGAAGAGTGAGCTGGAGGAAGAACAAGTGTGACAAGTATTAAACTAGAGCACATCTACCTAAACCCACGAAATTAACATATAAAAAAAATTGAGTGCTTCCTTATAGAGAGAACAAGGGGTTGGATCAAGTTGAAGGGCCTCATACAAGAGAAAGCCAAGTGACACATTGTAGTAGGCAGCCTCTAAAATGGCTTCCGCCTCCTGATATTCCTGTCCTTGTATGATCCCCTCCCACTGAGTATGGGCTAAACCTAGTGACTTACTTCTGACAACATGGAATAGTAAAAGTGATGGTATGTCACTTCTAAAATTAAGTTACAGAAAAATCTCTGGCTTCCACTTTCCTTGTCCTGTTTTCTCACTTGCATTCTCCAAGTGTCACCAGCTGCCATATTGTGAGCTGACGCACATAAATGGTCATGTGACAAAGAGTTGCAAGATGCCTCTGGTCAACAGCTGGTGAGATCCTGTGGTGCTCGGAAAATGGTTCTCAAGAAACCAAATCTTGCCAACAACTACCTAAGTGTTCTTAGAAATGAATCCTTCCTCCTCTGACCTTTTAGGTGAGACCATATTCTTAGACCTTATTCTTAACACCTTGATTTTAGCTTTGTGAGAAGCTCCAAGACAAAAGGACTAAAGCAACCCTCATTCCTGACCCACAGCAACTGACATAATGCTTGTTGAGACTACTACGTCTTAGAGTATTGTTACACACCAATGGATAACTAAGATAGACATATACTAAGAACTTGACGACTTTGTGCAAAATTAACTATAGCCTAGTAGTAGAACACTAAGATGGTTCTAAAAGATTTAATATCAGAGTAATGAAGATACAACTATGATAAACTTAAGAGCATGGTTCAAATTCATTGTCAAATCTTACTCAGTCTTCACACAGACACCTGGGTTTGACCACCATTGTGGGCCAGGCCTTACTAGCTGTGAGATAATGGCCAAATCATTCCACCTCTCTGAGACACAGTCATACCTGTGGGAAATGGAGCTAGTCATGATCTCTTCCTGTGTTGCCTGTCATGAGATTGACTTGAGTTCATGTAATTGAAACTGCTTTGGAAACTATAAAGTTAGTCATCATGTAAGTCCTTAGAGACCACTGCTGTTCCACTCAAGGGATTTCTCTAGGCCAATAACATTTCAAATATTTGCAACTCCTTATAAAGTATTTCCTCATTTTTATGAGGCAAAAGATAATATCACTATACTTCTCAGCTTTTGCCCCAACTGAAAATATCTTGTGTTTCCATCCTGTTTTTCCAAATGTTAGATTTTCTTAATGTCCACCTTAAAACTAGTCATTTTGCGTATATTTAAGAATTAGCCAAAGAATTCTAAGATTTTTCTTTATTTTAAAGGTGTATGTCTTAGGTAAAGTTACCTAGAAACAGAGAATAACAGGAATTCATGGTCAAGTGACTTTTTTGGAGGAGTGTTTGAAGGGGAAAAAAAGGGAAATGAGAAAGAATGTGAGGCAAGAAAGTGGACTCAGCTAGAGATTAGCTTCAGTTGATCCCACAGAGAAGGTCTGGAGGGCAAGTTGCACCACAGTGTTAGGTCCACTTTGAGGCCAAAGGCTGGCTTCCCCCTTCTCAATAAGATTCCTTCCCAAGAAGGAGGCAGCTGTGAGCTTACCAATCACATTGAAAAAAAAAAAAAAACAGGGGTGGGAACCACATACCAGCCATGCCCAAGATCTAGGCAGGTGCCAATACACCTACTCCAGGGTTTGTAGTGAGTGCTTTCTCGTGGAATTTGATCATCATTTCTGCAAATAGATCTTGATAACCTAAATAGTGTCCACATTTGATCACTTTTATACTAACTGTGTTAAATGAGACAGCAGACAGAGTAGTAGTTTGGGGAAGTAAATAGGGGTCTCTAATCAGAGTTGTAAAACTGTTCATGTAAGAGAACAGAAGAAAGCAGATCATTGGGAGACTTTTTCTCCTAGAGTATAATCATTATAAAATATATATTAAAAGTGCTTAAGCAAGGCTAAGGAGAGAAGGGCACAAGGGAACAACGGTTCCTCAACTAGCCAAGTGGGAGAATATTGGGGTGGAGGGAGATGAGTGAAAGGAGAGGAGGAAAAAACATGGAGAAGGGGTCCCTGAGAGAAGCAAAGGCTAAAGAACTCCCAGTTAGTGCTGAGAGGAAAGGAGAGGACAGTCGAAGGAGGAAAGATAATTTCAAAGATGAGAATAGATCTAAGCAGTTTGGAATCGTACCTCTCCTAACACAGCACTACTCGGATTTTCTCGTCAAGCTTTTTTCTGTTTCTCAAATCTGACATGGACCACTTTTTCCCATATAAACTGTTTACATTTAAAAAGCTCAATCATGAAACAGAAGATGGTAAAACTTCTGTTTATCCAATGGTTATTACTAACACTTCAGCTGAAGCTTCCTGAAATATTGCTCTTGCTTGCATTTTGGGAAGGAATTTGTCAGAAAATGTATTTTGACATCAGTTGCCTAGAAGAAACTCTGAAGCTTCAGAATACATGAGAAGCTTTATAGAGGAACTCAAAAGGAAAAGTGGAATCTGGGGTTTATATACCACACGGGACTCCTAGCCTTCCCTCCTCCTGTCATGGATGCAAGATCATTGCCAACCCTCGTTTGTGCTTCTGACATTAATTAATTTTGGCTTTTTTAGTATATCTGAAAAAAGATTGGAGATTCTCATGAATAAAATACTACAGTGGCAATAGTATTTCAACCAGAAGGCAGTCTCTTTCCATCATTCTCAAACATAGGTTACTACTTTTTAAAACTATTTCAGCTAGGGAATGTTTATGTATGATAAAACTAAAATGTAAACATGGGTTTAAGGTGATTGCCCAGCTTGCTTTATATAACAAAATCTCTGCTGGTTTTCGAACTTATATTGAAACAGTATGTTAGTTCTGTCTGACAGTATATAAAGATACTGGCTTTCCTAGGCACACAAAGTCTTTTTTATGAGCTCTTAAAGGTTAGACTTAGGAATATTTAAGTAGTGGGGAATTCAATAGGACAATATCCTTTGTCATTCAACTAACATACAGGGCAACCACAATTTATTCTTCTTAGATCTCTTCCTCTCATTTTTTATATTCTTAGGAGGTGAAAGGTATTTAGAAAGGACCCAAATACATTTTTTTTTTATTATTGAACTATCAAAGATATGCTCTCTTGTGGGACTCCCTTCACTTCGTCACCTTCTGTATGTTAACCCACTTCAGAGAAGATAGTGAAATGAACCCAAAATGCCAACTTAATATTTGCATTATAAATGGAGGCACAAAAGGATATTTTAAAACTTTTGGTTGATCTGGCATATCAAAGATTTCTTTATAAGCTACTTCAGTGAGTGCATTGAAGTAAACTGAAAGCAATAGCTTAAAAGTAGCAAAAGAAAAAAAAAGCTTATTTCCATGGAAGTCTTCAGTTTACTCGCCAAACCCCCCTTCTCCTTCTTACCCTCTTCTCTATTCGCAAGATTCAACAAGGAAGAAAACTGGAGTTTTCTGAATTCAAGTGTTAAGCTAGTTCACACTAGTGCAGCTCATTTTCCTTGCTTTGTCAACCCTGAATGCAAACTTACAGCGAAGATCCTAAGTCCCACTTTTTATCCCATCCAGCTAATTACCAGTACCGCAACTAGGCTGCTACCATCCCTTTTGCAACATCTGCCATTTTCCTCTGCTCCGTAAAGTACTGAACAAAATTGCAAGTCATCAGAGTATCTACCTGAGAGTCAACATAAGTGTGGCTAATGAAATTTAAACAAGACATTTCCATGTCTTAACAATCTCTACAGCTTTATTAACTTCCCCTTTGACCCTCAGGGATCTGTGGTTTTGTTTTCTGCTTTCAAAATGGAGGCCAGCACCTTCCTAAAAGTCATAGGAGAGTTAAAATGATTTATAGACAAGTGGTGTTTCAATTCTACTAAATAACCACTGAACCTGATAGAATCTTCCGTGGCTCCTGCAAATCAGAGCCCCCAGAAAGGGGCAAAGGTTGCCATACTGATTATGGCCATAATCCTGATTGTGCCCATGAAAGGAACTGAACTTCTTTTTAGCATAACATGGGAGGAGGGAGAGTTGATGGATTGTTGTAGGATTGTTAATGGACTCGAAAATAAAGAAAGATGTCCACAGTATATGAACTCTTATCAGAACATGACAGGGAATGCAAAGTACTTTGGTTACCAAATTTGTAAGATACACGCTACTACTGAATTTGTATAATGCTATTGAATTTGTATAATAATTTTAGTAATAAAAAGTTGTAATCAGGGCCTCCCCGGTGGCGCAGCGGTTGGGCACTGTGCTGTGGAGCTTTCAGCAGCGGCAACGCAAGTTCAACACCCAGCCAGGAAGATTCCCACATGGCACAGCAGACCTCACCTGTCTCGCCCGCTGCTACCCTCACCAGTGTGTTTCTGAAGATCTGCCTGTTCTGCTCCCCACTCTGTCTCTGGTGAACCCTCTCACTGCCCCACACCTCTGGTCTGTATCCCAGCTTGTACGCATAAATAAATAAATCTTAAAAAAAAAAGTTGTGATCACATTTAACCATTTGTCATTTCCAAGTGTTATTTTAACTGTGCTCACTTTAGAGAAGTCATCTATCTCCCTCTCATTTTACACTGTTAAAATATTTAGACTAAAATATAGTATCTGACATACATTCACCTGCAAAATCTAGCTCCTGCAAAAGTATCCCAACAATTTTCTTTTTTCAACTTTATCATTCCTTATATTAATAGGAAAATAATTCACGTGGGAATAAGAATAAATCCCTTAGTTCTGATTTTTGTTTAAAGTAGCAAACCTCCCTGGATATGGAAAGTTGAGGACATAGAATTCTGGTTATAATTCCACCAACTATTTCAGTGTTGGCCTTTGGATACAAGCTAACTTGCCCCCTATCTTCTGAACATCCACTCCTCCACCTACACTGGTTACCACAAAGAAATAAATAAGATAATTTGCTACAGATTCAGTGAAATAATATTAAGCTTAAATTCTGGAAAACACTGTTGGAGATTCTGGCATTGCCATTTAACAATATGGAGCTTAGTAGACTGGAGGTACATCTGTCTCTAATTAAGTAAAAGAATATATTACATAGTCATTTCAGCTTTCCAGTGAAATTCATTTCTTTAGGGTGGTGAGGTACTTGATTTGAGTTTGAAAAGCTACTGTCTTGAAATATAATATAAAGTATGCTTTCCTGGTTAAGCTTAAAATACTTACAGTTATCTGTCAAGTTATTTCATCGTATCATTGTTTACAAATCAGACACTTAGAAGGACATGCATGTGTCAGTAACTTTGGTATCAACCTAGCTAAATTCAAAGCCACAACATGAGCTTCAACTGTGAATTCTGAATGCATTTATTCATTGTCGATCAATTTCCAACCACTGCTAAGTGCAAGTCCATAAAAATCATAGAAATTGGTATTTTCATGGGGCTACATAAAGTTTCAGATTATATTTGGCAATGACTCATTCTAGAGGGAAACGTTAGTAATAGTCTCTTACTGCCACATATTCTTGTAGCCATGTTAGAAGCACCTCGGTATCTTTCCTTTCCTGCCACCACCTCCTACCTACTTCCTCCAGAGTTAAGAGACTGAAGGCCATGTTATAATGACCTCTGCCATACTTTTCTAAGACTTCTTCCCAACATCTCCACCGAGCCTTCCTGAAAAAACACCTTCATGAAATTACCCATTTAAACTTCTTTGGGGAAGTCTGATCAGCAGTAATAAGGAAACAAAAATTCATCATAATGCAAGGAAGTTAGAGCCATTATATATTTGAATAGTCCTGTTCAAACTTTATTTGGCATTTCTCTCAATTGTCCATCTCACTGAGATTGGAAACCAAGTTGAGTACTGGAAGACTTTCTGCTGATTATTAAGAAATAATCATTAGAAGAAATAATAATAAGACTTTATTAACTATTAAGATATATTTGGTTAACAGTTTGATCAATTTTGGAAATGAAAGAGAAAAAATGTCCCTGGCTCTTTTAACAGCAAATAACAAGAATCATGGTAAACCTTCAACTTGTCAGAGAAATGAAGTTTCCCAGAAATTATCTCTGTATTGATAGGATATGAAATTTTAAAATATGAAAATTATCTCAAACTGACATTTTGTTTAGGCTCTTTGCTGCCATAAGACTGAAGCATTGTCAACCACAAAAACATATTTTAAAAAGACTTTCAAATATGTATTTTCCTTTCAAGAAGAATGTGTCAGACTTCCTAAAAGTATAATTCAAACATTTATTTCGTATCATTTCTTAAGATTCTATGTAAATCAGAAATCAAAATGCCATTTGTAAATCTCTACATTTAAACAATCTTGTTTAGCAAATGCAGAGCTATTAGAAAACAACTATGAATTTTTATATATTTAAAACATGATAGAAACAAGTTTTATAGCAAACAATCCACTCCTGATCATCTCTCCACCCAGGGAAAAAAACACATGTTATAGACGGAGACGTTTAATTGGACAAACATGGACAAGTGTTAAATCCTGTAAAATACACAAGATCAGTCTGATTCTGAATGATAACATTTTATTGTTCATTTCTGACACTGTCTGATATAATCCTGGGTTTAATTTAATCTCTGCCATGGTACTAAAAATTTCAGAAAGCAATAAAAATATAGGACAGTCCATGCAGCAAGAACTGCAGCTCTCGGTGCACCCAATAAAAACACAAGCTCCTCCCCCACATCAGGTTCAGACACACGGGAGTGGGTTTTCCTGTTATTCTGATGCAAGCTTTTCTTCTCATATTAACAATAAAAGTTTAATATGCTATCTGGAAGCAGAAGTTCCTTCCTGAGCACAAGTGTGTCTTATCTGTTAAGCGATTCTGACACCAGGTAGATAGTTATTTATGTCAAAAAGCATCTCTCTCTCAGGCAGATAACTGAGTGTTTTAAGAACCTAGGTAACTGAGCAAGTGCTCTGGGCTATAATATATCTAATATCATGAATACATTTTTTTTCTGGGAAGACTGTTATGCTTTTCTATGATGAACACTTCTATATCCACTCCTGTTACAGGTCCATGTTTGAAAGTCTTCCCAACGAGGGCACACAACCATCTAAACTCTGCATAGTTTGCCTCCGCTCAGTCCCCACCATCTAGTCAAGAAATGCCAGAAGACTGATTGCTGACCCCTAGCACCTCTGACTTTCTCACCATGGCCATGCTAAGAAGCAGAAGTAGAAAAGAACTAGCTGCTTTACCTGTCCTCTTTTCCCATATCCTGGCCAGTGCTGAAAGTTAACCTATGTTGCTTCCCTCCCCTAAAATTAGCTGTACTTGTGCCTACAGGTCACGCCACGCCCCCTCCAGGTCCTGCTCTTGGAAAGGAGTTAATGGGATAAACTAATTTAGGTTCATGTGTTAACGCATTACTGAGCTATCCTTCCAAGTAACTAAATATCTTTTTCAAATTTAAATGTGTGAGTCACCAGATAAGACCTTCATCATCCATTTATTATTTCTTAAGTACTAAATGTGTGCTGGGCACTTTGCTGGGGTTACAAGAGACAAGAGAGCTCTTGCCCTCCAGGAGCTCACTGTTTAGTAAAGTCAGCAGACATAAACTGTGTGGCCGGGGCTGTGACAGAGATCTGTACAGACCATGTGAGAAAACATAGTGGGAAAGCCAAGGTCACAGAGCTTTAGGAAGGATTAGGAGTAGGGGTCATTCTCAATACCAAATAAAAGAAGAATCATGGTGTCTGGACTATGGTAAATGGCTAGCATTTTCATTTTCTCAGGTGGTGAATGTATGGGAGCCACCTCAAATGAAACACGATACTCAAGCAATATCAGTTACATCTACTGCTTCTCATCTGTTCTTTCTTCTCCAAACGCCCTGCCCCAGCCCAGGCTCTCATGCTCTACCTGGACTATGACCCCACTCTTTGCTAGACCCTCCTGATTGGCCCACTGGAACCCACTCTGTTAACATATAGAGCTTGCTAAAATGCAAATCCCTAACCCACCTAATGGGTTGGGGTAAGAGCCTAAGAAAGACACCCTAAACAGAAGTGACTTTTGACATGGTGTCAAAACAGGAAGTATAAACAAAGGCGGGAAGGGATTCCAGAGGAAGGACAATCCTGAGTAAAATTATGGCGGTGGGGCATAGCACGGGGTAAGCAGAAAAATCCAAAGTCCTATCATTTGCATAAGGATAGACTCTGATTTGAATGTTCTCAAGTCAATGGAAGAGATATTTTTAGTTAAGTGACTATTGTGAGAACAGTTAGTCTTTCTAAAGCAGCAACTTCCTTTTTTTGAGAAAGATAGTCACCCTTACTTCAGAATTTCTTTTCCACCTCCACCCCCCAGAATTCTTCCAAAGAACAGTCTTTCTCTCGTTTAGAATCCAATATATCTGGAAACGTTTTCCTAAATGAAACTCTATTCATCCCCTCATATTTAATTGGTTCATATGTTTATGGTTATTTTGATAATAAATGTTCTGAGCACCCAATTTCACCATGGGAGGGGAAGGTTTCTCCACATCAACAAGCCATTCTGGGACACCAGCTGGGTGTCCTACAATTCAACTTAATCCTGACACTACCTACCAGAGACAGAGTCAGATTTCACAGAGTTAGCATTTGGTCCCACAAGAATGTCCTCCCACACACATTTCATATGCCATTCACAAGCCCAAGTTGTTACCTTTATTTCTTTAGGATTGTCTACAAACTGGGGGTTCCAACAACTCCTCCACATCAGGATGCCACTTACCAGTCCAGGATTTAACCTGTACTTCTGGCCAACAGCTATAAATTAGAGATCCCCACCACCTCCTTCTTGGGTTTGATTACTATACTAGAGCGGCTCACAGAACATAGGCAACCCATTACTCACAAGACTATTGGTTTATTATAAGAGTATTAAAGAATACAGATGAACATCCAGATGGAAGAGATGCACAGGCTCAGGCACTGGGAGAGGGTGGAACTCAAAGCCCTCTCTAGGTGTACCACTCTCCCAGCTCTAACCCGAAGCTACCCAAACCCCATCCTTCTGGGGACTATGAGATTTCATTACATAGGCATAGTTGATGAAAGCGCTGCCTATGCGCTATTGATTCAACCTCCAGTCTGTCCCCCTCCCCAGAGTTCCAACCCTATAGTCACATGGCTGGTTCTCCTGGCCTGAACATTAGGTGATGTCCTAAGATAACTCATTAATACAACAGAAGATACCTTTCTAGCCCAGAACCCAGGAAATTCCAAGGGTTTTAGCAGCTCAGTATTAGTACCATGGAAGAAGACCAACTATATATTGCTTATGATAAATCACAACAACACAGATTTTTTTCTGAATTATTACCTTGTCTCCCCCACAACACTTTGGAGGCAGGAAATTTGAAGGCGATTTCTTTCTGGTCCCCCTCTCAGAACATTTCAGAGCTCTGTAAATGTTGTTCATTTGTCATCTGACTTAGCATTTTACAAACAGAAATAAACCATTATTTTTCATACTTGTTTCTCAAAGGTAATGGTTACAGAGATACCAGCAAAGTGATTCGCAGCAGGAGTTAAGTGTTCAAGTTCATAGTGATAAAACAGGAGTACACACCCATTGTCTCACCTAATCTTCACAATAAAAACACCATAGGATTAATATTAACTCTAGTTTACAGAGGAGAAAGCTGAAGTACAGAGAGATGAATTTGCCTACTTTTCAGCATTCAATCAAGAGACACAGAATACTCAGTTTCCCAGGCACTGTGTATATAGTGGCAATGGGATGCTTAGTTAAAACATGGTCCTTGCCCACGGGGAGCATCTAGTCATGTTTTTTTGGTTGTTGTTTTAATAGGTACTAAAAACATTCACACAAACCTGTGTGAAATTTTGCATTTGGGAGGTTTTAATCAGGCCGAAAAGTTAGAGGAAATCCTGTTATAGAAGAGAGTCAAAAGTGACCAGGATTTAACCATGGGAAGAAAGGAGGAAGATTTTTTTTTTTTTTTTTTTTTTTTGGTGTAGCCATGCAGAGTCAGAATTCAAACCTATATTCAACTAACTTTGTGATCCAAATATTTTAAAATCCATGAATTCAAAATAAAACAATTTTTAAAACACACACAGCTGTCACATGGTCACATTTGAAGATTGCTAGAAACTAAGCTTAAAATTGATAATTACAAGGTTAAACCCAGCATTTATCCTGAGCTTCATATCCAAATAATTATGAACATATTATTCCTCAGAGTAATCAAATGTTGGAAATTTCTTTTAATAAAGGTACCTAAAAAAATAATTATATTACTAAAAGTAATATATTTCAGCCTCTAGTGATTAAGAGTTCTGAGAAATTATCAATAATAGCTACTAGTACACAAAAAGTGAGGCAATAAGATACAATGTGAGCCTCCTAACAGAAACACACTAGACATTTGTGAAGTAGAGTTGCCCAGAAAAGAAACCTGAGTCTAATCATGCCTTTACATACCAGGAAACAGACAAACCTGAGGAATATGTCAAAGAATAACACAAATTTAATCACTAAAATTGAAAAATTCACAGCATATGCATATGTGATGTTTCTTCACCAAATAGATGATAAGAGGAATGGGAGAGAGAGAGTAATAGATTAAAAGAGATTTAAGAGACATGTTCATCAATAGATCTTAACAGACTCCACATTCAAACTGTTTTTTTTTTTAAAGTGGGAAGTAATTGGAGAAATCTGAATCTTGACATGATGCTAAATAATATTAAGAAATTAAGTTTTTAGGTATGTTAATAATACTAACCTCCCCTATTAAATAAAGAGTCCTTAAATGTCATAGACATATTTGAAAATATTTACAGGTAAAATTATGTGAGAAATTTGTCTCATAATTGAAATGATATTAAGGGAAAATATAAATGAAACAATATTGGCCATGGATTGTTGAGTCTTGATGGGAACATGGAAATTCATTATATTCCTCACTCTATTTTTTAAATGTTTGAAACATAAATTTCAATAATAAATTTGATGTCATTTATTTAAAATGTCTTTTGAGTCTCTCCTCTGTCCCTCTCTGCCTCCTAGCCTGGTCCTTCCTTGAAGTTGGGCCCTCTCTTTTAAGGATTCAGAAGAAAAGCAAACACCCCAGGATTTCCTCCATCAGAAAATGAGATCATCGAAGTCATAGGACTCTCCCAGCTTTAGATAGCATCCTTTTGGACAAGGCAGGTCCTAACCAAAACGTAGTTCCGACATCTCCAAAGTATGCTAAGGAAAGACATATATTTTTCAGTCCTGACCTTCAACAACCTAAAATGTGCACACCCTTCGAAACTATTTAGATTACACCCTGTCACACCTCTTCCTCATTTTTCAACTTCACTTTTTACCATCCTGCATTTTGACATCATGGGCATTTACAATTATCAGTGGGGACACAGTCCTTCTCCATAGTTACTGTAAGTTTACTTAGTGTTTATATAGACAAGTCCAGAGCCAATGGCATGCAAACTCAGATGGGGCCTCAGAGATCCAATTTGGGTCCAGCACCCTCATTTTATAGGGGCAATGAGTTAGGCTCCAAGAGGTGTGGAGACGTGCCCAAAACAAACACTGAAGAGACGCACCAGCCCTGGGCACCGTAGAATGACAAATACAGTTTTCCTCTCTAATTCTCTATCTCCAAGAACAGAGGATCACTAAACAATGATTTTATTACTCATTTTAGCCAATATGTCCCAAAAGTGTACGATCCTAAGCAAAGCAGTAATTGCCTCCTTGAACCACTCCTCTTGTCTGGCCCAGCCTGACAGCATGAAAAATGAGCAAAGACAGGAGCTGGCTAAAGCAGGAGAGCTCAGAAGCTTCAAGGTGCTGTTGGGCCTCCACGAGCCCCCTCGCTCTGCAGCAGCAAGGGGCAGACCCTGCTTTCTGGCCTCGAAGATGCCGTGTGTTCTTGGAGCCTCTTAGTCCTTGCCTAGGTCTCTTGGCTTTATTTATAGTTCCAAAAAGCCTCGAGTGAAACAAATCAGAAGGGCGCATTTTAAACCCCCTCTTCCTCTCACTTGACACTAAACAGATACAATAATGAATAAAATTAACCTCCTTAGTCAGTGTTCTGGCATCAGTCATTCCTGAGCTGAAACAATCGACTAAGTGACTACTGAAAACAATGTTAAAATTTCTTCTGTGCCAATTTCCTATAAATTCGTACAAATTCTTCCATCCCATTCTGTAAGTTTTACAGTTTTCCAAGAAAGTCGTACCCAAGAATAATAAGTGCATTGCCCAAGGTCTCAGAGGTGGCCAGGACATTGCAGAGAAGGAGGCCTCCATCTGACCCGGAAACCCTCTCCTTCCAGGCAGCACCGGAGAGAGAACAGTAGCTTCGGGGTGTCTTTCAGAACTCAGAGGAAGAACCATCTCCCCAGGAAGGGGCCATTAGAACCTCAGGGCATCTGTTCTTTAATTACCCTCATGACCCTCCTATGAAAAGGCCAAAATAAGTTCTGTGCTTTTTAGACAGAACTGTAAAATGGCTGTGGGAGAACAGCCTTGGAGTGAAGCTGATACTGGGTGTGTGTGACCGTTCATGACTCTGCCGTTTAGTGGACATGAGTCACCCAGAACATGGTGAGGTTCCAACATAAACCATGTCCTAGGGCCTCACCCTTAGCCCCTGCCACAAGCTTATTCACACATGATGTGCTAGCCTGGCACCCAAACCCCCAAATCATCTGTGAGTCAGACCTCATTACGCAGAACACTCCACACTTGCTATCCTAAAGTTTGGCCATTATTTTCTGCATTGAACCAAGGAAAGGGAGTGAGGGGCCAAGCTTGTACTGCTGCAGACCCAAGACACCAAGAAGAAAATATTCTGAATTTAGCTTCCCCTAGAGGAGCCGTCCCTGGGCCAGATGGCTGAGTTCAAGTGCAGCTCTGTCCACATGTGTGACCTTGGGCACACTAGCCCTGCCTCAGCTTCATCCTCAGTAAATGGAAATAAAATAGCCTCTACCTTTTAGGGTTTACCCTCATTAAAATAACAACTGCAATGTGTATACAGAGAGGGAGCATTATTACTTTGCGTTCAGAATACATTGGCTTAAAACCCTTTCGTCCACTGATAATATAAACCATGAAGTTTAACTTATCAACCTATTGCAGCAGAAATGACCGTGAAACTGAATTTGGACAGCTTTGTGAATTATAAGCTTGTTCAATATTTGATACCTGGCACTGGAAAACCAAACAAGTTAAAACTAGTAACCAATATAAACCTGAATGACATTTTCAGGAAACTTAACATTATAATCTTTAATAATTGGTCTCATGTAATTCTATCTTACAGCTATGTCTAGGTATTTTTCTTTAACTTATAGGTTCATGAGCTTATTTATCTTCTCGCTAAAGTTCAAAATCTAATTTCTAACACAGGTTACTTACTGTAATAAACTCTACAAGCTTTAAAATGACAGGTTGAAAGATACAATTTTTTAGAGTTATGAATTAATAGCCATATATGTCAAAGACTTTGAAAGTGCCAACTTTTTCATATTTATAGATATATTATTGAAATGATAAAAAATGAACTGCAGAAAGAGGAAAGAACTGAGAACCATGTATAATGAATCAAACACACTTAACAAGACATGTGCGGACACTTTGGTGTGCATCTCTTTTATTACATTACATTAATCAAATACTGCTAAAGAAATCCATCTGAGTAAAGTGTCACAATGATATTCTATAAAAACATTCTTTTGTAAAGAGTCGTCCTGACAACCGCATCAACTACATTGTCTTAAGTGATTGTCAGAACCACATTTCTCAGAAATTAAGACAATTTATGTATATGCCTCTTGAGTTCCTCACTCCCACCTCCCACCTCCTCCCACCCCACCCCCACAGAAGCTGGCTTTATAAATGAAAATAATGTAATTGAAAAAATTGCATAAACTCTGATAAGCAGTCATAAAAGGGTGATGACAGATGATTTAAATTTTTTTGAAAGTATGATTCAATTTTAACTTTTCCATTTTTACAAATCGGAATTAAAACTTCTGGGTATTTAGCAAAATAATTCATCTCACCTTAAGGGGATTTCTTTTTCCTAACAAACACAGACCTGATGGCTTCACACAGTTACTAATTACGTTGAGGTATCTTTTTATTTTCATGCTGATAAACTACTTAGATATTGCAATTTTTACTCAGAATTGTTCATTATGTACTTGGTTTTCTTTGTTTATATTCTACTAAAGTCGTACTTTGTGGAAAGTCAAATATATCACTTAATGTTCTATTTAATATTAAGTTAAATACACATAAGAGCAAACAGATGAGGAAGATGAATAATATTTGAGGATCTGCAGCCATCAGACCATGTGAAAATCATAGTATATCAATCCCCTGCTGTTATAGTCAGATATTCCAGAAAAAAATAGCAGCAATGTACTAATAACACGTCTCTTGTCTTTAAATAACCTCCGTAATTCAACTTATACATCCAGAAAATATGTAGAGTTCTCTACACCTGTGATTCGGTTTTGCCCTTTCTAAATTAAATTGGATATTCAAACTATATAGCCACCACAATTTTTTTTTATCCTGAACAAAAAAAACTTCAACAAACTTTAGAAATAGACATGATTTTAATTTCTATACAATTGAACAATCAAATTTAAAAACTAGTTGCTGGTAGCTGAATGTGAGACTTCTTTATTTTTAAAGAAACACTACACACAAAATTGAGGGAAGGCAGAAGGAGAACAAAGTCATTCATGTACTGTTTCCTCAATTATACATATAAATGTTGATTTATAATGATGCATACATGAAATCATTATGTTATAATGCAATGTTACCTCAATATAAACAAAATTTTTAAAGAATATTTGGAAAAAGGACCAATTAGGACAACCAACCACACCTTCCCCTTCATAGATTCAGTTTTCTCTTTCGGTTTGATAATAACATTTTGTATTTATATTACTTTTCTACCCCTGAAAAAAAAAACCCACCTAACAAAAAAGCAAGTGATTTTTCAGTTTGATGTAATATAACTAGGACTTTCTCCTAAACTTACAGTAACTGCATAAAAAGAAAAGCCAATGTGCATACATGATGATTTCTAAGACTGCTGAGGTCACCTCTAAATTCTGGTTCTCTTACTATAAGACATCTGTGCAAGTTCCTTTTCTTCTAGTCATTGACATAGAGTGACCAGTACCGTTTAATGCTGTAACTCCCATGTAAACCTAATAAATTCTATCTATGTATAACTAATCTTTATTAACCTTGATCCTTTAGATGATTTCTTACTTGTATGTAAAATAATAACCTGGCTTTCTAAAAAAGATCACTCTCATCATTTTGTCCATTAGGTCAAGCCCCCAAATTAAAGAAATTCTCACACCAGATTTTACACTGAAAAGTTAGGTTTATTTTACTCTGATTAGCATTTCACCTTCTTCATTCATATAATTGCCCTAGTGTGCTAGATGTTGGAAATGTTTTACTACTGAAACTGAAAATGTTAGATACTGTTTAAATTGAAATAAGATTTACCAGGAAGGTTTATTAATTTTCTTTAAATATTCTGGAAAAGCATAAAATGGGTTTAATGCAAATAAATATAAAGTATATTTATAATTTGAATTTTAACCAGTTTGAAGCATGTATTTGGCTATTCAGTTTCATGACCACAATCTGTGTTATACAAAAAATTAATGAAAGGAATAACTTCAGCATTTCTTTCTAATTCTGACCACAGTTCTACAAGGTAAGTCAGTGTCTTACACTTATTTTACCAGTGAAGAAAGGGAGGCTGAGGTGGATGGATTGGCTTGCCCCAGGCCGCAGTGTAGTAAGTAGGCTGAACCCAGAGAGATTCAAATCCAAACTGCAGCTCCTAAACTGTGTTCTCTGGAGCCTACGGGACTGCTGAGAGAAGTTTGTTGATTCTCATTAACAATGACAGAACCAGGGTCCTCCCTGATGGCTCAAGGGGTTGTCTCAGCTCTATGAAGCTACCATAGCCACTTCAGCATTTTGATCCCCAACCAGGGAGCTTCCCACATATGGTGCAACATACCTCTCCTATCTGGCCTGCTGCTCCCCTTAGCAGTGTATTTTCATCCATCTGCCTGTTCTGCTCCCCACTCTGTCTCTGGTGAATCCTCTCTCCCTCCCACACCTCTGGCCTACATCCCAGATTGTATGCATAAATAAATAAATCTTTTTTAAAAAAATAATAAGGACAGAACCAGTAAGTCGAGGCACAGAGCAATTTCTTCTCATTCAAACTTACTTTGGCCCAAGGAAGGGTTGGCCCAAGGAAGCCTTCGGCATTTAGGGGACAACTCAAAATCCTTTGGGGCCATCTCCTAAGAGATCCTTTTCCAAGTGTTTGGACCAAACATTCACAAGAAAATTGCAAAATCCAAGGAACACTTGTTACATATGTAAATCTGCCTTTGCATTTTTACTTCTCTGCTAACCCATCAAGATTACAAAAGGAAGAGGTACCAAGTGGAAAAATATAATTTAAAACAGAAGTCATCAACCAGCAGCCTGTGGCCTGAAATCAGGCCACTAGTTTTGTTTCACCCACACAAAAATTTAAATTTTTTTAATTTAATTTAATCATTTAAAAGCTGGATATTTTTCCATAAAATTCCAGATTTCTGGCTCCTTTTAAGTATTTAGGAAATCTAACCACCCTGTAGCCACATTCTAGCAACCGGCTGGAGCAGAATGAATGTAGTTCAAATTTAAAGAAGCCACCTATTGCCCGGCTCACCAGTCCTTCCTCCCTCCCCACCCAGCTTTCAATATGTTCAATTACATTATTCATGTGGTCCCTAAATGCATTTTTGTGCATGAGAACTGGTCTAAAGTATTTGTGAGATCCTTGCAAGAGTATTCAAGTCTCCGTTTTGCAGACTCCTGGCCCAGCTTTTCTTGCTTCTGCACCAGCAGCTCTCCATGACATTGGAGAAAGCTCACAAACAAGAAAGGAGGGTGTAACAGGGAAGGAAAATCTGGCTTTGAACCATTCATGCTTCTTTTCAAACTAGCTGAGCTGCCATTACTTTCTCAATCCCAATTTTCTAGTGTAGAAGCTGAAACTAAGCAGGTTGGTTTGATTCCAAATCAGCAAAGCATTTCTCGACAGGCACCATCTCTCCCAGTCAGAGCAGCAGGCAGGTAAAGCAACCTGCCAATTCTCCATGCTGTTTTGGAGCTGCTCAGTGTGGGTCTGGGGGTAAAATAAGCAACAAATGGGGAAAATCCTATTCAGAAAGAGATTCCCAGGCCGTGGCCCTCCCCTTTTCGCTGTTTGCATCCTTATAGCCCCCATGACTTTCCCACTCATCTAGAGTTTTGAAACATAGCAAACACTCAGAGACAATTGGCAGGTGATTTCAAGTCATTACCTGCCTGTCATGCTAATTACAAGCCATTACCTGCCAGCAGCGTGCAGTTTGGTACGGTTTGAGACTCAGGGAGGGTCTACTTAACTGGAAGGATCATTTTTCTCAGACTAAGGAAAGCCAGCATTGGCAAACCCCGTGCCTACCACTGTTACGTAATGTTCAGCTGGCACTCATTTGTTCTGTAAGGATCATCCTTGTTGAAATGCACACGTGTATCTTGCATGGATAAGGCCGGAGAGACATACACAATTTTCTGGCATTCATCACAGTTTGCTTCAAATTTCACATTGCTATGTTTTAAGGGGGGCAAGCTCACAAACCCCATTTTGCAGTTACCCCTACTATGACTCTTTGAAAACATATCAAGTATAGAATATCAGTTTGAAAGTGCCTTTTATTATAAATATGGTTTTAGAGTGCCATCTGTTATTACCTATCAATAAGACAAAGTTCCATTACAATCTTAATTTCCACTTGCAGAATGGGTATTGCTAATGTCTGTAAATTATGCACATCTTTATCAAATGGAAGTCCATCAAAGATTGTCATTTCTAATCCAAACTGTATATAAAGTGTGACACAATGGATAATTAAAAAATTGAATGTTTTCCAACTACTTTTTAAATTATGAAAACCCCAGTCCGCTGCTTTCATTTTGAAATTTTATTTTATTTTATTGTTGCCCTATTTCATCAGCACACACACAAAAAACAAAACAGGCATTTACCAGCTTTTAATTGACATCGTTTTTTTTCATAATGCCATTATCTTACTCTTCTATGCCTTGTGATGAATACAAGACATACCAGGTATGTCATACATTGTATTTTGCCTGGACTTTGAGGGTAATTTACAGGATTTTCCAAAATGACACTTCCTTCTTATTCAGCAGCTTGAACATAAAGACTGAACACGCCTCTGACTGCAAATACAGCAATTATACCAAGTTATGCTTTGACACTGTTACCACAGGCAAGTGGCCAAAGAGCATCCGCAGTCAAAATATCTAAGCAAGTTAACAAGCTCCCTTTACTCTCTACAGAGCAGGAGAAGAAAGGGAATCCAACCCCTGAGAGATGTTAAAATGAAGGAGAAAAAAGGCTGTTGGTGTTTGTTAAAGAAAATGGTGTCAGTGTCTCAAGCTGATCAAGGTGTAGAATCGGAGGCCCTGACAGATGTCCAAGCCTACATTTGACAAGAAGCCTTTTTCCAGGTCAGATCTGCTTGATGATCACAACTAATGAATGACTCGGGTCGGCAAGCCCTTTCGTTAGAATTACACCTGGCTTTCACGGCCTGGTCCTGTGGGTCTGGCCGCCCTCTCACCTCCCTTTACAACCCCCCCTTGCAAAACTGCATTTTGCCTCCTCTTTTTCAGCTCCATTTTATAAAATATCACCACATTTACCACACAAAAGGCATCGAAACTAATTAAGTAAACTCCCAAGAACTATTACAAATCATTTTGCTTCAGCCAGAGATATCAGATTTAATTAGGCGATCGGTGTTGATGGGGTACAAAAACAAAAGCTATCTCCTGTTTGAAAAGGTTCAGGCCCTATAGAGACCCAGTCTTCCCACTAAGACACAAATAATAATTGAGCATATCTTAAAAAAAAAAAAAAAGACAAGCATGAAGAGAGTCTTCTGTTAGAGACAAAAGCTTTCAACTAGGTTTGTTTTCTCTTTTTGCCAGGTGATTTAAAAACAAAAAACACCATCTACAGAGAAATAGCTATAACCTACGTTGATATCACCATGACATAGAATATAAACTGGTTCTAACAAGCATAATTTTTGCAAGTGATTAATCAAAATCTATTTAGCTGGTCATCTTCAATGATTATCAAAAGACTTGCTTCATTGTACAACAAAAATAGTTTATCTTTCCAGAGTTACCCATCAGATGATAACTTCAGCTAATATAGTAGTTAAAAGATGCAAAATTGGCTATGATAACTTTCATGTTCATATGAAAAATTGCAGAAAAACTATCAGTGTTGCTTGGATGGGGCCATGTCCTTTTCTGTCCTCTAGCGAACTGTGATTTCGATATATTGATAATAAATAATATAGGATGGGTAATTGTTTTTGAATCAGTTTTTATTATGAATTAGTTGTCAATCTCCAATATACACAGATATTGGCTCTTAAAAGGTGATATTCTTTTTAAAGAAAGACAGCTTACTTTTATTGTAATATTTATTGGATTAGAAATTGAAAAGGCGATCCCATTTTTGTTTTCAGGCCAAGGCTTATGACAGCTAGACTTCTTATGACAGTTGAAATTTGTGTCATTGTCAACTCTCACCTTACATGCAAGCACACACATATAGAGATTATGAGAGAAAACAATATTGGTTTCCCCATGATAAGCAGTGGATCCTTTTGTTTTGCACTGGTATTTATAGTGTGAAGCAGCTCTGAATAATGGCTTCTTTATATGCTGTTGTTAAACAATTTTCCTAGAATTTTTATCCAACAAATGCACGTAACTTTATATGATGGAATAGCCTTAAAGCAAGTCTGGAGCAGTCATACAAGTTACCAAAAAGGTCAAGGCAATATTTCCCGAGTTTAAGTACACCTCAAAATTCTTTTCTTTAGCTCTTAAAATGTTGAAAGGAAAATAATTTTCTATGTTGGCATTTAAATGGTATCATTCCGTGTGAAAAGAGTTACTGAGACATTTGTGGGAAGTCAACAAAAATAATTTGGACATATTTTGAACTTATTTTATCTGACTCCTCGACATTTAATTTGGTGTGAAAAACGGCAACGGTAGAAAACAGATGTTAAGGGGCCAAGTATACAGCAGAGGTCAAAACAAACATAAAACACCACTTCCATTTCTAAAAGGGGGGGGAATGACTCCTCCAGCAACAGGTTCTATGTGAAAGCTGCTTTTTTTATTGTTCTGCTTGGGATATCTGTAGACTGTGCAATGCTATGCTGTCTGCCGTGGAGCAGTACCTCTCAGCACTGGTAATTTAAGACTTTCTTCTCTGTAATACACTGAACCATCATAACCTGTCTCTTCCCATTTAGTTTAACCTACAACCACCACATACTGATTTGGCTGTGTGTGGCTTTTTCTATTGCCATTTATTACTCTGCTCGACTCCTGAAATTCTGTTTGCAATTTAAGGCCACAAATTAGAAGCGTAAGTCATCTGTTTCCTATAATCCCCCTGTCAGGACTGGAATCGCATTTGGAGCTCAGCATTGAGCCTGGGCCTGGGCCCTAACAGACTTTCTGATTGGCTGGTCTCTCTAAAAACTGCAGTGGAATAAATAAAATGCTCTGGAAAATATGACTTTTTACAAAAAAAAAAAAAAAAATACTAACAAGATGAAAGAAAATAAGCCGGTTTCAAATATTTTCTTCTCCTTTATGTAATTATCAAATAAATTGTTACAAAAGTAGGTGTTTGGGGGTTTTTTTCCCCAATAAATAGTAGAGCTGAATATTCTAAGTACAAAACAATAAGTAGTTAAGATTTCATGTGGGAGAAAAAGTGTAATCCTGTTTCAATCAGCTATGTATTTTTGCTGCATAGGGAATGTCTTTTGTAAGTCCTGCCATTTTCCTTACAAAACACATTTTTTATATTGCAGATGTACTAATTAGCTGGATATTTTTTAATTGCCATAGATCTTTGCTAAAATAAAAATCTATGAAGTCCTAATCTACTCATCTTACCAGACTTTCCCTTTAAAAATAATTCGACAAATTTCACTTAGTACCTCTTTCAAAAAATAAAATATGAAATCAATTACTTTTTTAAAAAACATACTTTTAATAACTTAAGAATATTTTAAATTTGGAAATACGATTGTTTTTTCTTTTCCTTCCTTAGGTTCATTTTATAGATTTCCAACTCTCCCTGTGGGAATTTAGACTCTTTTAACATTTCACATTTTAAAATATTCCCATTTTCTTGTCATTAGGTTTTAAGTGCACAATGTATCAGATTACATATTAAAGACAGCAAAATAGAAAATATAGAGGGAGAGATATATAGAACAGCAACATCTAAAAAAAATTCTGAGTTCTCAGTGAACTGCAATTGGAACTTAAAAAATCATTAGTTAACCAGAATAAAATCCAACAGACTGACTCATGTTTATATAATATACTAGCTATACCTGAGCCAAAGGCTGAAAATAAATAGATCAATATTAGCTAAATGCCCCTAAAGCAAAGTTTTTATTTCAAAGGGAAACAAAATTCAGCTAAGAAAAGTTTACATGTGATACAAGTTATATGTTAACTCAAAAAAAATTTTTTTAAACTGAAAAAATAATAACCATTTTTAGAGACAAACAAGTTTAAGAAAAGCAAAAAAAAAATCATAATATTAAATCATTTTAAAGGTATGGGATTATTTACAATACCACTTCTGGAAATGTTTTGTGTTTTTGTAACTTAAATTTGGTTTCCATTTTTTAAAACATCAAATTTTGATGGCTTTTACTCTATAGTGAGGCCTGTGATCTCTGGTTATTTAAAAGAAACAATGGGGGAAAACTCGCCAAGATGCTGAGGTTTCCAAACAAACAAACAAACAAACAAACAAATAGCCACTGTACATGCGCACTCTGGTTATTTTCTAGATTTTTTTTTCAACTATACTTTCTGTGTTGCAGATTTATTTAATAAACAAATGCATCTTCTGGGCCCATAATACACAAATGCATGCTACTGTTAATTCATTTACAGAATGCGCTGTGATGGCCCCTGAGCAAAAGAGCAATCTTGTTATAATGAATGTGTACTATTCTTAATAAGCACACTGTAGCAACGACCCACACTGCACACAAAAGCACACCCAAACCATTTGGTTTGTTCCCAGAGCTCGGACACCAGCACCACTATTAAATAGCTGTGCGCTGGGAGAGCAATCCAGTATTGGCATGCAAATGAGCGCACGGAGAGGCCAGATGCTGCTCTTTAGAAAGGAAAGTGCCTCCGCTCAAATTTGGGGGGAGAGAGAACCTGTGAATGTTACAAGCTCAGGGCAGCTTGGAGATTGTGCTCCATTATATTTCTGATGGGGGTGGAATGGAACCGCCAGTGGGATGAACCTAGGGAAAGATGAATAGAACTGAACTTTTTGCACACACGTGAGCATTCAAGCGCTCCATATTTCCATGGGCCCGCTGGAGGTTGCCCACCACATTTTTTGGTTTTGCTTTGGTTTTCTTTTTAAAATGTGTTTGTTTGGGGATATTTTTTCTTTCTTCATTTCTGGTCCAGAAACTTGAGAGAACTGTATTGAAAACTTGACTTCTCTCTGCTTTTTAAGTTGAAGGCATCATTATTCATAGGCATCCATTGATTCTCAAAAGCTTTATCATTTCAAATTAAATATTAGGTTATTAAAGCGACTGTGATTTTCTTTTTTACAAAGTAGCTCATCATACATGATAGTCATCTTTGTTTGGTAAGCATTCATAATTTGTGGAGGACAGATGACACATGACTCACTGCTTTTATCTTATTACAATTGACTGCGGTGCCTTGGAGAAAGAAGGGAGGCCAGTACTCAGGAGACTAAAGCTGGTCTTGCGACAACTGTGGTAGATGGTGATCCAACCAAACTCACAATGCTGTGTTTCCTCTTGGCTCATTTTTCATCTTTCTTCTTGATCTTTAAGAAGTTATTGAATATTCGTTCAATTTCTTGAAGATAGTTGGAGATGATAAGGATGGAAGTCATGGGTATGTGTTTTGGAAAAAAAAGACCAGTGAAAAATGCAGGAACACCCAGGAATGGCAAAATTCACAAGGGGAGATAACAAGATTTCTGTGACATAGTTCATTAAAAAATACAAATGTCATGTGTCCCCTTTATAATGGTGGGGTTTGGGGACAGAACCTTCCCCTACTTTCATTAGTAATCAAGAAATAATAAAACTTACATTCACCTTATTCCTATAAACATTTATGGAGCACCTACAACAGGCTGAATATTGCACAAAACTCTAAGAGTCTTGTATCACAGGAAATAAAATGCAAGTGTCTGAGTGTATACACTAAACCCCCTTGATCATGGGTTATCAGTGATAAACCCCACAATAAATAAAATTTTATGCAGAAATACTTTAATAAGAACAGAATAGATAATAACATATCTGCTGAAAGTATAGCATAGTTTTTTTAGCTGAGCATTGCAGGGTATCTAAATTTCTAATTTTTACCAGTCAGTTGGCCCATATAATTCATCCATACATATCATAAATATTTACTGAGCTCTGTATTAGTTCCTAGGATTGCCATAACACAGTATCACAAATTTAGTGACTTAAAGCAACAGACATTTATTTCCTCAGTTCTGGAGGCCAGAAACACAAAACCAAATGTGTTGGCAGCACCATGTACCCTCTGAAACCTCTAGGGGAGGTGCCTTCTTGCCTCCGCCTACTTTCGGTGGCCCCAGGCTTTCTTCCATGACTGGTAGAGAGCACAATTCCAAGCCCTACCTCTGTATTCCTGTGGTAATTTCCTTGCCTGTGCTTATGCTTGTGTCTCTTCTCTTTTTACAAAGACACCAGTCATACAAGATTAGAGCCTATCCTATTCAATGCATCTGCAAAGATCCTATTTCCCAGTAAAATAACTAGCATGGGTGTGGGGGGTTAGGGCTCCAATATGGGGGGATATGGCGGGGGAGGGGGGCACAATTCAACCCACAACAAGCACTTACTAAGCACCAGACACTTGCACTTGGAAATTATATAATTTTATCATGGAAAAACCCTATGAATCTGTTGTGGAAATCACTCTTAGAATGTTGCTGAAGATATTCTTACTTCATAATAGTGCTTCCTGCCTATGAGAACTCAGGAGATAATAGTCTCAGGACTCGTCATGAGAAGTCCTTGGGTTTCTTTTGTCATTTTAATATTTTCAATGCTGGTCTTATTTCTCTCTTTGAATTGGCTATTAGCAAGTTCAGAATCAAATTTGAACCCACCACAAATAATAATCTCACAAATATATCATATATATTAAACTTTACCCAGTTCTATCATATTTCTCTGCATTTTATTTTTATTTACCATTTCCACGTTTTTTATCTTATTAGTGAATTATTAGAAGTAGTTTTAAGTGACTAATTCTAGAACAAAATAAACTACAAATAAATTTTTAATTAATTTGGATAAAGCCAAATGAATCTGATTTTGCCTAAATAAAAATAATTTATAAGATAAAATATGGGAGAGCAAAGGGGGGAAGGGGGACCCAGTGGAGGATTACTGGGGCTTTGGTAGTGGGTGTATTGAAATGCCATGGTATTTCAGACAATTGGTACATACACTGTGATGTAAATCAGAATTACCTAAATTAATGCAATTTAACAAAATAAATAATAAATAAAAGATAAAAATATATGATGGAAAAGAATACATTCCAGATACTAACTTATTTGATCTCAATTAGGGGAAATAATCAACTCTGAAAGCTATAACATAGGACTTATAGGTAAGGTTGAATCTTCATGTAATAAAGTTTGAGGGAAACTTTTGAAGAGATGAAGTTTCTGAAAACTTCTCTAGGTCCTATAATGAGTGAAAGAGAGAGAACTAAGGGATTGTCAAATAACATTTGATAATTGCAAGAGAAAACAATGACATTGTATTCTCTGGGTCAAGAGTAGTAGCAATTGACATAGACTATTACAAGACAAAATGAAAAGGACTAACAACCCAAGATGATCAACGCCAACAAAGAACATCCCATACACAACTCCTCATAATTAGAACTGTTCAAGTTACAGCATATTGTGAATCAAAGATCAGAAATAATGAATCCTAGCATTTGGAAAGAAGTTGACTCAGAGAATATATTTCCTTCCATCTAATCTCAAAATCCTAAGATCAATGATCCTATAGATGTTTTATTTTTAATTTAAAAAGTGCCATTATTTTATTATAATTGGGCTCACTTAAACAATACCATATATATATAATAATTTCACATTTAGAAAAGAACTGGACATAGTAATGGGTCCATATAGGTACTAATTGTATACCAAAACTTCCTTTCTACAATCTTACTGAATAATGCAGTCACAACACCTAGATTTTTGATAAGCAGGACATATTTCATCTTACTAATTTTTAAAAATATGGAACTGAAACTTAACAAAATTATTTGTCTGATTAGATACAGCAAGTCTAAACAACATAACCAGAATTACAAATTTCCGGTCCTCAGATTACACTCGGAGATGCAGCCATACCACCTTCCAAAGAATCAGAAAATCATGACTACCATTACCCAACCACTCAATTCAAGCCATATGTGACTTCTCCTTAAGCAACCTCCAGTTTCTGAATCCCTTCACTAAAAGGCAGCAGGTCACTTTGTGGTTCTTGGAGTGACGATTGTGAATGTGCTTCCAGAGTCTCATAACTCTCAGGCCACATCCATGCACCTCAGCCATTGTCATGACTAAACTTTTCTCCCAGTCACACGCCACTGAGCCAAATTTCCATAGGGCAGGATGGCAGGATTTACCCAGTCATCTCCCTGTGAACATGTCTGCTGTGCTATGCTGCCCTTTGATTCCTGCATTTTCTTTCAAATGTGTGTACACTTGGTTTAGTAGATGAGATCATTATTCTTTACCCCTTTCCCTGATGGGTGATAGACTACCACAACAAAAGCGGGTAGTCGCTCCATGTTATTTTCAGCGTCACCAGTGACATGCCCAAGTCACTCACCCTCTCCACAGACAGGGTCCTTCAGCGGTGAGTGGGAGGTTGGTAGTTTCACCAAATCATACTCAGGAAACTCTGAAGTCTGCATGTGGATGTTCCTGTAGACAAGGGAAAGTATTATCAGTGTTGTTGTTTATAAGTAATACAGCTGCAGAACTTGAAGGTTTAAGATCTCCCTGTGGATTTCAGTATGGCCTCTAGAACCTGAGATTTAATTTGAAAAGAATTAAATTTCCCTGCTTTCCAGGGGTGACTGTGAGACCATATGCTGACAGACTGTTGTCTTCAGAGGCAAAATCCAGACACACTAAGACAATGCCACCACTCGAACAGAGGGTGACCCTTTCCCATTCATCTTAATGGAGTGTTAAACTTGAAGCCTAATTAGGTCCACTTAAATGCCAGCATTATTATACTTTTCTCTGCTTATCTTCATACTAGAAACAATCAACTAATGCACTCATTTAATCTGAGTGCGTGCAACGATCACATCCAGACACCCTGTCATTTTGATAGCCTGCTTGGCAGTCATAAAAGTACAAGTTTTAAACTTGCACTTTGCTTGTTTTTAATTATCCACATAATTAGATTACTTCCTATTACCTCTAAATTTTAGAGGTGAGATTGTATATACATACATATGATGTCTGTAAGGCAGTGGGGTCTGAACACTGTTGCCATAATGAGAAGCTGGTATCAAACTCGCCCCTAGGATGACAAACTAATAAGATGTGTTAAATGAAAGATCCCATTCCTGCCCCTCACAGAAGGCTCACAGCTCTGTTTATCCATTGTATCTGTGCCTGACTTTTCTAAAGTCTCCTTTTGATTCATCATTGCTGCCTGGACTCCATCTTCATTTTTAATTCCTACAACAAACCTTAGAGGAAACAGCATTAAAAATAGGTAGACCCACATTTGCCTATTTTGTACTTAGTTAGATCCAGCTCTAGGCCCTCAATTGGAAGTCTTTGACTGCTTTATAAAATATCTCATAAACGTGCATTTATTTACTCATGACTGTGAGGAGATTGGTCTGTTTTTCTTTAATGATCCCCATGCCAAGATGACATACAAGAAAAATCTTGGAAGTTTATCATGCAGCCTTGCAGAAACAGACATTCATGGCACTGGTGGGTGTCTTCAAACAAGACAAATTTCACAGTCTTCTGCCTACACACTGTTCCATCCAATGCCATACCATGGTCCTGTTCATATTCATGTAGCCCAAGAATATGATGTCAAAGAACATGAGGCTTGGAGTAACATTTTCCAAAGGTGTCTGTAATAGACATTGCCAGTGCCTGCCTTGGTTCTCTGACCCTTCCCAGACACAGACAGTATTAGATTTTCTTGCCCCTTTTGCAGTTGTATGGGACGATGACCACTTCTGCTTCTGTCCAACTGATTGGAGATGGGGGTTCGCTTCAGGGGGATGTACTTAAGAGCCTATGGATAATCCTCAATGCTCTCTCTGTTTATAGAAATTCTGAAGTCCAAGTTGAGAAAAGTACCATGAGATGGAAGCAGCCTGGACTGGGACCCACACATGGAGAACCCATGAATAGATACATGGGTCAACAGAAGACTTGCATGACTGAAAATAATGTTATTTTGGTTACTCATTGAGCTTTTGTGGGGTGTTGCTACCATTACCTGGCCTAGGTGGTCTAACACAGTCTCTTAGAATTAATTTCCAAGTCAAACCTCACTAGATGGCCACCCATATACAGTTGTCATCACTGCCTTCTTCCAACTTCAAATACAAGAGCATAAACAAAGGAGAATGCAGTCACCCCAAACAGTTCACCAAGTTCTGACCACATTCCTCCTCATTGATTCCCTATGTCTTCGATCTTAAAAGAAGTGAATTAAGTCACATCACAGGCTGTTCTTTCCCACCAAGAAAGGGACTTGGAAGACAATGGTTGCTCACAACGCTCAGGATATTTTCCAGAGACAGAGAATTAACATCCAAAGCCAGGCTAGAATCACAGAGGGTTGGGGAAAATTCCCTTAGGTAAAACCAGAAAATGCAGGTTTGCATTATTCAAACAGGCACAGGGCAAATGCCCATTAGCCAGCTACAGAAATAAGGCACTATCCAGAGAGCCACAGAAAAGAACTGGAAAAACAAAACTATAATGAATCTTTCGAAGGGGAGTTATGTTAATAAAATATCAAATCATATTAAAATTGAGCTAAAGGGTATTTTTATTGAACCCTCTAGATGGCTCTTGCAAACATCTAAACTTTTTAAGAAGTTGCTCTGATGAGTTTGAAAGGAACTCATTTTTATTTTGACAGGAATGTGTTTATTCTGTTTACATTAAAGCAGGTCACATGGCCCTAAATGGTTTCTAACTTCAGGAGGAGTTTGTTTCCTACTTAAAGTCTCCGCTATGCAAATTCCCTCACTGACCCATGGATACTAATGTGCTCCAGCAGGAAAGTGAGTGACAGATCCTTAGACTCCCTAAGGCATGAAAATGTAAGGTGGTGACAAAGGGGGAAGCTACTGCTAGTGAGGACTGGGTGTGGGCAAGCTACATGGACAGGGGACCCCGGGAGTGAACTAACAGGAAGTGTCTGCTCTGCTGCTACAGAAAATGACAAGCCAGGAAGACCAGGTGCCCAGTGGAAGGCATGCTCACTTTGACATTACCAGGGCCGGGAAAACAATTCTCCAACTTACTAGTTGTGTGACCTTAGCAAAGTCAGACTTCCAGCCAATAAAAAAAAAGGGACTAAAATTACCTATCTCACAGAATTAGCATGTGGATTAAAATTTGAATACGACCATGAATGTAATGTTCATAAAATTTACATGCAACATACATTAATGGTAGGTTTTCAGTTACTATTAACTATTATTAGATTTACATGCTACATGAATTTAATTTATGTTAATAAAACTATATGTACACAGTCAATCATAATAGTAGTAGCCTCATAGGAAACACAATGACTGCATTTCCCTAAGTGAGAAGGAAGACATAAATCTGACATTTCTTCGGTTAATCTTAATTTATAAGGACCTCTCATAGTGTGAGCATTTCCTAGCCGACATATAAGTGATAGAAAGAAAATTTAGGTTAGTTTTTACCACTTAAAATTTTATCCCTGTGGATTGCATAAGAAGCAACGCTGTGGTATAGATACAATAAGGACTCTTTGGATTGCAATTTGTAAAGGATCGCTCACAGTTTTACTAAACTTAATTTTAACTAGTTCCATCTTCCTCTCTGAGAAGTAGTGTGAGCTGCAAGTAATATAACACTGTAATCAGCAGACCCAGGCTCAAATTTCAGCTTCACCGTTTATTAGTTTGGACAAAAAGAAGTCCTGAACCTCTTTGAATTTCCATTTCCCCATCAGTAAAATTGGTATAACCTCGAAGTAATATAGAGAGGATTAAATCAAATAACATATACAATGTGCCTGATAAAATGTAAGCAAAAATATTAACTCTCTTTCCATCCCATAACCCCCCAAAGTTTTAATATACAACTATCAGAATATTGTATTATCTGTGTACATCTCTCTATTACTGGATTAGGAGTTTCTTGAAGGTAATGTCTGGTATCTTTTCTACTTTGTACTGTTAAGTATCTGAAAGGACAGAGTAATTTGGCTCTGATAGAAAAGGTGTTAAGATCATTATTTTCTAAGTACAAATGAAATAAATGGAGCTGTATTATCTTCCAGAAGCTTAAGAAGTCATCAGTAAGCATTAACTCTACTTACCTCAAATTCTCTCCTTCTGTACTCCAAAAGACATTCACTCACTACTTTCATGTTGCTTTGGTAAAAGTCACCACTGACCTCCATATTACCAAATCTAGTGATCTCTTTTCTATTCTTACTCAACATCTCAGCAGCATTCAGGGAAAATGACTGTTCTTTTTTACCTGAAACACTGTCTCTCTTGGTTTCCACGACACTCCATGAATTTCCTCGGTTCAGTCTATTTTACTTTTCCTTTTGATGGGCTCTAAACTTTGCAATGTCAAACTCACTCCTAGCCTTCTCCTCTATCTATGCTTTCTCACTAGTAAACTCATCCATTCATTCATTAATGGAGCCTCAATGAATCCCAAATCTTTATCTCTACCCCTGGCCACTCTCCAGAATCATATAACCAACTGTTATTTATGGTCTCCACTTGGATGTCAAATGTTTCAAAATCTGCACATGTAAAAGATTAATTTCAATGCCCTCTCCCTAATCAAATGACTCCTGGCACAGGGTTCTCCATCTGAACAAGTAGCAGTATTCTCCCTGGAGGCCGAGGTAATAACACAGCAAAGAGCTACTCAAATTTTAAGAATCTATTTTTCAACTCAAAACACCTGGTCAATGCCACCAACATCTTTCACCTGTACTAGTGTCGTATTTTCCCAACTAGTCCCCTGCTTCTACATTATCCCCTGTGCTGTAGGATGTTCTCTCCACTGCATCCTTATACTACCAATCGTACAATATAACAACTAACCAAGGGCTTTTTCTAGCACATATATGATTAAATCAGTGATTCTTGTGTGACCTTTTCTGTCCTTCAACCGCTTGGTATCACTCACTCTTGCCCATAATACTCCAGCTACACTGTTCCTCCACTCCTTAAATTTGCCAACTTCACTCCCACCTTGAGGCTTTTGCACAAGCTGCTACCTCCACTTAGAGGACTTTTTGCCCTTGACCTTTCACATGGCTCTCTCTTGTCTTTCAAATGACAACCTACATGTCATCTCAGAATGACCTTCCCCAAGTACCCAATCCAAAACAGATACCTTGTCACCTGTTACTAAATATCAAATAAATTTTATTTTCTCTTTATTTCACTTACTATTATGTGATATTTTCTGGGTTATTTCTTAATTTGCTCATGTTCTCTTTCTCTCCCTTTCTCCCTCCTGCCTCCACAATCTCTCCATCTCCCCTTCACTCCCCTCCTGTCTCCTCTTCCTCCTCCTCCTTCCTCTCTCTCTCTCTCTCCCTCTCCCTCTATCTCAATCTCTCTCTCCCTCTCCCTCAAACTCTCCCTCAATCTCTCCCTCTCCCTATTTTTTCTCTTTCCCGCTCTTCTCCCTCTCTCCCCCTGTCCTCTCCTTCCACATTCACACTAAGATACAGGTCCCATGAAAATAGAAGCTATGCCTATTTTGGTTACAGGTGTGATCATCAAGATAGCATTTCTGTCATGTAGTAGGCATTCAACCATTACTTGATGTATGATTGAATGAGTAAAGCAATTGAATGAGCTCTGTGGAGTTCACTGCAGAGTGAGAGGGAATATGCCGCTGGCTGGCTTCTGGGTCTTCTACTTTGTCCTTCTCCTCTCGGTCCACTCAAGTCCTTGATATACTTAAAACTAAGATGAGCATCATGAAGTGAGTTGTCATTACTTCTGACATTAAAATATCATGTGTTTCATAGTCTCTGCCATAAGCCCTGGAATTCAGTTCATTTCAAAATAAGGAGCTAGTTTCTAAAAAAAGAGTAGTCCCTCTGAGCATGGACAATTTCCATAACACTTATCTGATTATTTTCAAATCTTTACTTGACTACATGCCAATTCATTATTAAGGATGGGCCAAGTTCACTCATAATGATTTGAATATGTGGTGTGATTGGATTATTATAAAACAAATGCATGACGATAGGTGGTTTCAGTGGATCATAAAGTACAGCCCCCCAAACAGTATCTACATCACCTGCAAATTTGGTAAAAACACAAATTTTCAGACTCTGCCCCTGACCTTCTAAACAGAAACTCTGTGGATGGAGCCAAACAATCTGTGTTTTAAAGGCTCTCCAGATGATTCTTAATGCATGCTAAAATTTGAGAACCACCTATTTAAACCATTCACACATACCATCATGAGTTTCCATTGCTCAGGAAAATTGGTGACCTCAAAAATACTTAGTCTAGGCATTAAATAATGTCCAAAGAGTGACTCAGTTCTGCCCAAGTTGGGTATTAGCAAACACATATTCTGGAACATTTTAGGCTGACCTAAGTTTATCCAGGAAACAAGACTCAATATAATGCCTTCACTTAGTGTCCTTTTATACTCCATGTCATACTCTGTGGTTCCTCCAATCTACCTAACATTCCTCTGACATCACTGGTTCTTAGTATCCATGAAAAGAACTAATGCCTGAGTTTGAAGCTAACCATGCCGAGCACTTCTCCTAGAAATACACACACACACACACACACAGAGAGAGAGAGAGAGAGAGAGAGAGAGAGAGAGAGAGAGAGAGAGAGAGAGAGAGAGAGAGAGAGAGAGAGAGAGAGAGAGAGAGAGGGAGGGAGGGAGAGAAAGCGCAGCAGCAGCTATTTAGTTAATAAAAGAAATTCCAAGTGTGCAGTCATATCTGAACCATGATCTGTATTTCACCCAATTGTTCAATGAACCAAATCTCAGCAGTCCCAACATATATTCAACTCAGACAAATTTGATGCTCATAACTACACAACCATGGCATCTACCTGATTTCAGTTTTGATCTTAGAAATATTTGTCAGTCATCTCTAGTTTCAGGATGAAAAGTTACATAAGTTAGTGGTGAGTGAATTAGTTAAAATACATTTTTAAGTCAGTACTTGTATTGTCAATTCTCAGTGACTATAAACTGTGAAGTCACTGTGGATCCACGTTTTTACTTTCAAATTTGGAACAAAAGCAGATTCTGTAGGTTGCTGTGTTGATCACAGTTTTTATGAATCACTCTCATTGCTTGGAGAGACAAAACCCTTTTTTCTACTACACACCTCAAGTATACTTGCTGATTCATATGAACTTTTTCCAATTGTCAAAAAAAGATAATATTAATACTATATAACTGGAGGCATAAATTGAAGATGATGGTATCACAAAAGGTTAAGGAGAAGCGATCATAGAGGACAATTCAGGAAATTTGAATTAGCTACTTGATCACCACTTGGCTATATTTGGGGATTGTGCAACTAAGAAAAATGTGTTAGTGTAAAGTGAGAATAACAGTGGGGAGTTGTTACTCAGATTGCCCCAAATCATTCTAAAATATCTATTCCTACATAGGTTTTGTCTTTTTGAATCAGATTATGTTCAAAAAATGAAACACAAGGGAAGAGTAATTCTGTTCCTCAATGTCAGTATTATGAAAGGTTCTGCTTCACTTTAAATATTACCACAATTATCATACCATTTTTAAAAATGATACCATTCTTAAAAGATACTTATTACAAAGCACCTTTATATGCATATGATGCATTGTTAATTTTAACAATTATTATGAACCTAGGGGAAGACCTGAACAAAGATTACCCTGCCCATTTGAAATCTCATCATCTGAAAGTCAGAGATGTTAAGTGGCATCAAGACACGTAACAAATTCACATGGCATTGAACTGAATTCTAGGTCTGGCACTTTTTCTATTATACTATACACACTGGACCACAATTCCTAGTTATCTTTGGCAGCAGTAGAAGAAATCTTTGTGTAATAATGTAATACTTCTTTACTCTACCCTGATCATGAACCTTTTTTCAGCCATAATGACAAATGCCAGTTAAAATCTGTGTTTACTGACCGATAGGAGAAATCACCTACTAAAGACCCAGGTCCATCTCATACTTTGCAATGTTTCTTATTGTACTAATGTAAGATGCGGGGGTTAAAGAAGGACAGAAGTGGGGATAAAGAAGGACATTCATTATATGAAGAAACAGTACATGTTGATTTTTCTTTCCATTGTAGAGACAGGTGATATAATTTTGTTGCCCATTCAGTATGAAAATGGAATTTAATGGAGTGATGGCTTATGATTTGGCCATTGTGCCAGTCTTTCTTTCCAGCAATCTCTTCTTCTCCATATCAAACTCTACCACAGGACATGACGATACCAGACAGCTACATTTGCCTGTTTGGGATCAAACGCCCCTGGTCCCATAGAACATGAGACTGAGTAAATAAAACAATGAGTGAGAGACCACTTTTTACAAGCTTTGTACCTAGGGTAACTGTGCTAAAGAACATGGGAAACACATGCCCACAGGGACTATCCCTCAGAAGCACAGAAGAAAAGGCCACATGGGCCTCTCTGGTGGCACAACAGGTTACGCGCAGCACTATGAAGCTGTCCGCAGCCACTGCCGCACGAGTTCGATCCCTTGCCAAGGAGCTTCCCACATGGCGCAGCAGACCTCTCCTGCCTCGCCCACTGCTCCCCTAATCAGCATACGTCAGTTGATCTGCCTGTTCTGCCCCCCACTCTGTCTCTGGTGAATCCTCTCACCACTCCACACCTCTGGCCTACACCCCAGCTTATATGCATAAATAAATAAATCTTTAAAAGGAAAAAAAAGAAAAAGAAAAGGCCACGCTGCCCCAGATGTCCTAAGGTAATGGCAACTTGAGAACTTACTAGTCATGGCAATTTTTTCCAGGAAAGATGGACTCTCAAACAACAGAAATATTAGTTTTGTTATCCACTTTTTGGCTGATTTCCTTAACATCAGCTATGAGTGTAATCTGTCCAATTGTGTATGCAAGTAGAGGCACTGACTTCTTTTGTTCCAGACAATCTGTGCAAGATTATTCACTTAGCAAACAATCACAGAAGACAGAGACAATGAGGCATTGAGGCAGCAAGCTGGTTGCCCAGGTTGAAACTTTAGGTTCCCTAATTGTATGTTTTCCATCCTGTAACACAGCTTAAATGCATATGTAGATATCACCTGGTCCTCTTATCTCCCTCAGCAAGAATGCACTGTTTAGGGCACCAAATATACTGCGCTCAAGCTGTATGCTGAGTTGTGAATAATAAGATCCTTTACCTCTGACTAAGTCTGTCTTGGTGACCTTCCTCGAAATGTCCAGGTAAAAATAGCAGTTATATGAGTTTTGGTCATTCACATTCAGTTTCTCTAAATGAGTTTGTGACATGACAGTTTTGTGGTGTTGGCTACACTTCTCTGCTACCCAGATGAGTACTGACTTACTGTTGATCTGCCTGTTTGGTGAATTGGTCTTTGATGTCATTGGACAAAAGAAGGAAAAAATTCATGAAAAACTATGTTGAAACTGATTCAATATTGAAAAAATTGCTAAGAAATGGTCAATCTACATCTATCCTATGAGGAAAAATTGGTTAAAGTGAAATCCATACACGTATTATTCTGATGGGCTTCCACCTCCTATAAAGCTAGCACGCATACAAACACACACATATTTCTAGGAGTTCCCAAGGGATGCCTTCTGAGTACCCCATTCCTGCCTCACCTATTATGTTCTGCATCTAACTTGTGATTCTTGCCACCCTGAGCATTTAGCATCTCCAACTCTGGATGCAGAAGAGCAATTTTTCACAGACTATAGTCTTTAATCCGCAAGATACATTAAGTCCCAAGACACAGTTCCAGTGCTAAGTGTGGGAGAGCAAGTCCCCCAAGGGAACCTCAAGGCCTAGAAGCTACTTCTTTTCCTGCACCCTAAATGGCATAGTCCTTTCTGCTCTGATGTCTGTAAAGGAGGGAAGGTGGATCTTTCCCTGTTGTAATATACTCCGAGCTAATGTAATATTGTCTGGGCAGCAAATTTCCTTCCATATTATCCAGAACCTGAGTTAAATGTGCACTACTATATAGAATCTTTCATCCTCTCCTCATCTGCAGTAGCTTATGAATTCAACACCTCATACACAGAGCTTTCTTCCTTTAGGATCTTTTCTCTTACAGGTTTATTGAACCTTTTTCCCAAAGATTTTTGTAGAATCAGTCTTGGTTCCAGTGGACCAGATATGTCAGAACCCCAAGGGATAGACACTGAAAAATACTTGCCCCAGGCATCTGTGTGACTTATTTCTTCACCACCTCTAAGTCTTACTCAAAAGTTATCTTGTCAAGGAGGTCTTTCCTGATGACCCACTTAAAAATGTTCACCTCCCCTTTCACCCCTTCTCTGCCTTATTTCACTCTGCTGCAGTAACTGCTTCCAAAGGTTTTATATAAGATGGTTTTCTTGTGTTGATTATTGTCTTCCCCCAAATATGTAAGTTCCAAGAAGGCAAGGGTTTTCATCTCTGTTCACTGATGTGCTTTGAATGGACCTCAGAACCCAGTTGACCCCTAATAAATGTTGACTAAAGGAATCCTAGACTCAGACCACATGTGTAATGTGGGCCTCACATGAATTTTACTGGTGACATGCCCATTAAATCTGCTATCAGGTAAACCTACTTTTGTTGAAAAGACAATTGTTAACAATAATGCAAAGAAGATATACCCCACATGAAGGACCAAGTGTCATGAACCAGTCTCTCATTTTGATTACCTTTCAGCTTTGAAAATGCAAATAACTTCAGCCTGACTTTTCTTTTTTTCTATAATAATTAGTTATTTTTAAATCCATATAGTTCTTTTATCCAATAATATTATTCTTTTTAATCCTTCTTTTTCTGCTGCCACTTAAAATTCCTTTAGAAATGAATCATAACTTTTGAAACTTTAATGAGATTAAAGATATGCAGTCAATCAAAATGGATTAAAGACTTGAATGTAAGGCTGGAGACCATAAAATGCATAGAAGAAAACATAGGCAGTAAGTTTCAGGAGATCTATTGGTCTGAACAATTTTTTGTAGATTTCACTACAGTCAAACTGTAAGAGAAATAAATGCCAACGTAAATAAATGGCAATACATCAAACTAAAAAGCTTCTGCAGTGTGAAAGAAACTGTCATCAAAATGAAAAAACAACCTACAAGATGGGAGAAGTCATTTATAAATCATACATTCAATTTAGCATTACTATCCAAAATATACAATGAAGTAAACCTCAACAACAACAAAAAATCCAATTAAAAACCAGGAAGTGTTCCTGGTCCAACCACTATGGAAAGCTATATGGTAGTTCCTCAAACTGCTAAAAATGGAGCCTCCATATGACCCAACAATACCACTTCTGGGAATCTACCCAAAGGACACAAAAACATGAATCGAAAAGGATACATGAGGGCCTCCCTGGTGGCGCAGCGGTTGAGCGCTGTGCTGTGGAGCTGTTGGTAGCGGCGACACGAGTTCAACGCCCGGCAGGGGAGAATCCCACATGGTGCAGCAGACCTCTCCTGCCTCGCCCGCTGCTCCCCTCAGCAGTGTATTTCTGATCTGCCTGTTCTGCTCCCCACTCTGTCTCTGGTGAACCCTCTCGCTGCCCCACACCTCTGGCCTGTACCCCAACTTGCATGTATAAATAAAAAATAAATATTAAAAAAAAAGGATACATGAACTCCTAGGTTTATTGCAGCACTGTTTACAATAGCTAAGATAAGGAAACAACCCAGATGCCCAAAAATAGATGACTGCATCAAGAAGATGTGGTACATATACACAATGGAATACTATTCAGCAATCAAAAAAGATAAACTCATGCAATTCACAGCAACATGGATGGAGCTAAAAGAGATCATGCTTAGTGAAATAAACCAGAAGGATAAAAATATATATTGAATGGTTTCACTTATAGGAGGAATATAGGGGAACCAAATAAGAAATCAGGAGGGAAAATAACAACAACAAAACAAAAACTGGCAGGCAACAAGAAATGAAGACATTCAGTGCAAGGAAGGGAAAGGATAAGGGTTCAAAACAGGGGAGAAAAGAGCACAAGGGACTATGGTGACGGTTCATGGGTGAGTTGGTGGTGGGTAACCCACGGAGAATACACAATAACGTAAAAGATATAAATAAATTTAGAAAACTGGAAGTGGATATGAATAGACATATCCCCAAAGAAAACATACAAATAGCCAACAAACACGTGAAAAGATGTTCACACTACTAAATATTAGGAAAATGCAAATTATGACCACAATGTGATAGCTCTTCACACCTACTAGAAGAGCTATCATAAAAAAGACAAGAAACAACAAGTGCTGGAAAAGACATGGCAAAAAACAAATTCCTCATGGAAATGTAAATTGGTACAGCCACTGTGAAAATAGTATGGAGATTCCTCAAAAAAATTAAGAATAGAAATACCATGTGATCCAACTATTCCACTCTTGTGTATATATCACAAGAATTTGAAGACACTATTTCCATTCATTCCAAAAAATATATGTACCTGTACATTCATTATAGCATTATTTACAATAGACAAAATATGGAGATAACCTAAGTATGCATCAACAGACTTTGTGGAAAAACAATGGGAAAAATTTATCAAGAATTTGCCCATTATTACAGATGAGTACCAAGCCAAAATGAAGAAGTGGTTAAGTCTTGGTTTAGGGTTCACAAATCTATCAGGCAACACTGATGCACAGACAAATTGCTACAATTTTTCAGGAAAACACTTAGAATATATCAAATTATTTTAAAATATTCATATATTTGAATGTATTTATTATACTTTTAAATATGTATGTGGGATGTTCATGAAGATGTTATTCATAATGAATAAAAATGGCAAGCAATCTAAATACTACAACCATAGGGGAATATTTAAATGTCACATTCTTATAAACTAGTATAATCGAATTATTTAATCACTTAAAATTATGACTTTGAAAACCATCTTTGTTCTCACACTATAACACTGGAAACGTAAAGTTGTATATACATAAGGCCCATTTTTCAAAAAGTACATAATGCACTCATAGAAAAAAGTAGAATGAAATTTGCAAATATGTTAATAGTGATTCCGTCTATCTTAGTCCGTTTGGGTTGTTGTAACAAAATACCATAGTCTTGGGTAGCTTATACACAACATAAATTTATTTCTCACAATTCTGGAGGCTGGAAGTCTGAGATCAGGGTAGCAGGATAATAGAGTGAGGACCCAGAGAATCCTTGTATCCTCACTGGGCAAAAGGGAATTCTCTAGGGCCTCTTTTTAAAAAGCACTCATCCCAACAATCTAATCAACTCTGTCACCAAAGACCTCATCTTCTCATGCCATTACTCTGAGAATTAGGACTTCAACAAATATATATTTGGGGAAAACAAAAGCAGTCAGATCACAGCGACTTTAGATTGTCGAATCAGAAGTTATTTTCATGGGTAACTCCTAATATTTCAAAATATTCAGCAGGCATTGGTCACCGTATTCTCAAATGATTTAACAAATGGACAAACACTTTTAGGTCAAAAGATTTTGTGACAATGAAATACATTTAGATGATGACGCAAAATAAATTGAATGTAGTCATCAGAAGATCTGGCCTTGAATGAGCTCTGCTTTGAAATCAGGTACTGTGCTAAATTCCTTTAACCTCCCTATGAAATAGGCATTAGTATAATATACTGTAGATGAGGAAACTGAGGTTTTTAAGAGAAATAATTCGGCATTTCACAGCCAGTCAGGGACATTGCAAGATTTGATCCAAAATTTTCTAGCTCTAGAATTTCCCTTTTAAACACTGTGCTCCATTAAAAACAGTTGACAAAGACCCACCATGAGCCAGTTTGTTATTTTTTTTTTTAGTTGAGACCCAAGATTCTTTCCAGGTAGTTTAGCATTCAGATGACTACTATCTTTTAACTCTTAGATATTTACTGCCTCTCTCGAGGGTAAGTGATATATGTACTACTTTGGCTTAAACACTAACAAAAACTGGGAATATTATCAACTGTAATCAATTGAAATTAAACCAGCATTATAATATAAAGCCTAAAAAGGAAAATAATCCTTTCAAACAGAGGTACTTTTCACTAATACTGGAATATAAAGTATGTAAACTAAGAGTCCGATAAAGACAAGCTTAAAAACTAACCCTTGGATTCTGACTACAGAACTGAGGCATCCGGAGGGAGGAGCAGGTGGGGGAAGGGTAAGAACAAAGAGGGAAGAAAGCACAATGGACCATGGTAGTGGACTAAGGTGCTTTGCTAGCGGGTGCCCTATAGTGGGAATACTTGACGAGGGTGTCCAAATACTACCTCAATTAAAGATAAATCAATTTTTAAAATAATCTGAATTACATTATTTGAACATAGATGCATTTATATATTTTTTAAGAAAAAAAAGAGACACTTTTAAAATTAAAATTAGCACAAATTGGAGCCAGAATACCAAGAGTTGATTTCCTGATAAATGAGGAAAATATTAGAACAATGGCAAAGTCAAATTGGCCTTAAAAAAAAACTTGACAGTTTCATAGACTCTGCCTCTGAATGAAATGTTGGGGATTCTCTTGACAGTTCTCCTAGACAGCCAGGTAGAACAGGATGTACTGATTATTTTAACTGAAACAATCTGCTTTTGCACAAACCCACCTCAGGTTCAACCAAGTGTGAATCTTATCAAGTTGCCAGGTCAAGAGAAAGACAGTTTTCACATGAAGAGAGAAACTGCACAGAACAGAGTCAGCCCATATAAACTAAGATAGTCACAGTCTCATAGTAACAAGAAGAAAATTCTAGATCAAAAAGAGTTCCCACAGATAGCTATAAAATACGCAAAATAAAAGGAGGAAGTTTTATAAAATGTATTTACTGTGAATCAAAGAAAACAAAACTATAAGTTTAAGCTCAGTTTAGTAAGAAATAATTACTAGAAAAAGAAAGTCACGTAAAGTAAGGTCTAGAATTGTAAACTTAAATCTGAAAGACACTGATGCCACTTAGATGGTAAACATTTTAATAATCCCGCAATTTAAAACTACCTTAAATGTTCAAGGTCAGGAATTATCAAGATGTTTATACTAATATGTGTTAAGAAACCTGTATGTTCAGAATTTAGTGTGTTAAATACATGGTGTAATATTCCTCAGGTGCACTCTAAATAATAATAATAATAATAATAAATGTCATATTTTTTAGTCTACTACTAACAGATGATATTCTCAAGTTAAAAAATGAAAACTGTTCCTTCAATAATGACCCCTCCCTGAAGTACCCCTTAGAAGTTAGGGGTAACACAATTGGATATCTAGGATTACTTCAACTGCCTGCCAAAATATCTTTCATGACTACTAAAATATGCTGAGAACACTATTACATCAATGACAGAAAGGCCATGATTGTTCCTATTTCTGGAATTCTTCTGATGTGAGTCAATTCACTGGGTGATATTTCACTGGCAAATGGCTTTAGGAATTTTTTTTTTAAGTGAAGGCAGAACAGAATCATGGCCTTCAAACACAGGCATAATGGAAAACCATAGAGTCAGACTTTACCCAGCAGGCATTGACAGAGATTAAATTCAAAATAAAATTTGTAGTTACAGAAGTGGTTAAAGAATCTCCAATTTTCTTTACAATTTTGCTGTTCAATAAAATTATGTGCCTTTGCTTGTTATTTCAGAACTAGCAATATCAAATTAAAGGAAGAGAGAGAATATGAGATTATTTTATATATTTTTTCATATTTGCTCCCCAAACCCAAAAGGCACATCGAAATTTGGATAATTTGGAGATGCAGAAATAATTCATAACAAAAAATTACTTTCTGATACATTTTTTTAAATCCTTAGACTCAGAACATTATACCCAAATAGAATATACCACTATCGAGAATGTCCTCGGGTTCATCATAACACAAACTCTGCCCTCGACCTCCCTCTAGGAGGAGACTAGAACAGCCTGTTCATGTTTATGGGCTACTTTCCACTGAAATCAGTTCCTCTGTTGACATTTTATCATTTTTTCTTGCTTTGTCTTACCAAATATGCAGTTAGGAAATTGTCTTTTTTTCTCTTTTCTTATTCCCCTAAAAGGGGTAGTATAGCACCGTGAGCATTCTCTATTTACTTATTAATTCCACATAAGAAAAAAATTTGAACAAAGCCTGGAAATATAACTGCAGAATTGTGGTCACTAGGAGCTAGGGGTAGGTACAAAGAGGGGAGGAAGCCCAGTGCTAAGTGACATAGAGCTAGCGGTGCTCTGGTGTGGGTGTGGTAAATGGTGAGAAACACCTGAACAGGTGTAAAGCTATTCACCAACATCATACAGAGTGCTGTAACTGTCATCTCAATTAAAAAAAAAAAAATGAAAAGGAAAAAAAAGAAATTTTAAAAATATACAATTAAAAATTCCTATGTTTTTCAATTAAGAAACAAGTTTTCCAGGTCTAAATATGCATGTCCCCTAATAGTTGGTCTTAGGACTAGGAAGATACTTGTTTAATTAATATAACTATGTTAACAGCTTATACTTGTTTAATTAATATAACTATGTTAACAGCTTATATGGTAGCACATAGTATTTAGCCAAGTAATCTTCAAACTTTTTCCATAAAAGGAAATCTGCTCAGATACTCAACCAACACTGAAATTCTTCTAGTTGAATTAAATGGAGAGAATTGGGTGAGAAGGTAGGAACTAAATGTGGGAAGAAGTGGAGGTTCAGAGGAACAGAAGCCCAACCTCTGAACTCCCTACCTACTCCCTGGCAAAGGCCTCTGGGAACTGTCAGCCACCTGACGACACTAGTTAAAATTCTCTAGTTTATATTACCTAAATCACTTGGACTAATTAGCTAGTGCTATATAATTGACTGGAATTTATCAATATATTTTAATAAAATGAAAATCTCTGCTTCTACCTCTTGCCAGAAACTGAGTTCTGTATTTTCAAAGTCTATTATAAATACATGTTGAATAAACAAGTTAACAAAGTGAATGAATACTTGTAATGAAACTGAACAAAATCCTTATTATATTTATGACACTTGCTCTAGTTGATTTGAATGGGATATGAGAATCTAAATATAATTGGAATTAGAGAAATGAACAGTGAGAAAAATCAGCTAAGACTGCATGCCAAAATCTGCAATATTTTCGAATTATTTTACAAAGTAAATGTTGGTACACACAGTACTCTTTCCTATGGATGGTCATGAAATGGACTCTAGGGCATATGTATGTTTTGGTTTGTTCTCAATTCATGTCTCCCTCTTTGGTGAAATGGCTCAATTTGAGGTTAGGTTTTTGTTTTCTTTTTCTTTCCTTTATGGAATTGCCCTTCTCTATGCAGCCAATCTCAGCTTAATCTATCCATCAAAATATTCCACTTTTCCCTACCCACCTACCCCACACCCAACCAAGGTACAAGCACAGCTCCACTAGCCATGAAAGATGAAGCTTTCCTGTGATGTGAAGAAGTAGGAACAGAAGGCGTCTCCCTGCTGGCTCAATGGGCTAAGCGCAGCACTATGAAGCTTTCCAGAGCCACTGCAGCACCAGCTCCATACCCACCAGGGAGAGTCCTGCATGGCTCAGCAGACCTTTCCTGTCTCACCCACTGCTCCCCATAGCAGTGCACTTCAGTCAATCTGCCTGTTCTGCTCCCCACTCTGTCTCTGGTGAATCCTCTCACCACCCCACACCTCTGGCCTACGCCCCGGCTTGAAGAAAGAAAGAAAGAAGGAAGGAAGGAAGGAAGGAAGGAAGGAGGGAAGGAAGGAGGGAAGGAAGGAGGGAAGGAAGGAGGGAAGGAAGGAGGGAAGGAAGGAGGGAAGGAAGGAGGGAAGGAAGGAGGGAAGGAAGGAGGGAAGGAAGGAGGGAAGGAAGGAAGGAAGGAAGGAAGGAAGGAAGGAAGGAAGGAAGGAAGGAAGGAAGGAAGGAAGGAAGGAAGGAAGGAAGGAAAGAAGTAGGAACGATGACTGGTACTGCCCCACCCACCCCTGGGCAGTGAACAGACCCTCCACTAGATTCTATTACAGAAACCCTGGCCACCATAATGGCCCAGAGCTGCCTGAGTTTGACTTTTGGACCTCTTCTTCTGTGGTCTACATTATATCTTTCCAGTGCATCCTTACTTTATTTGTATATGTGTTATTCTCTCTTTATTTGTATTTGAGTTAGTCAGAGTCTATTCTGAACTTTAAGAGTACTAAGTCATAGAGGCGACCTGAGCACTGATAACACAGACTGAAATCCCCTTAGAGAAGCTTAGATCAAACAAGCAGTGTTCACATGCCACAGTGAAATAGATTCTAAAGCCTCAGCTTGGTTTACTAGGATTCATGTCGATATTATTTGGCCTTTGAAAATAATGCTTGTGGTGTCCAACGACCTGCTACATGCAAAGGATCACTGGACTGAGATCAGGAGAGCAATTAACTTTGTAGTTTGGGGCAAATAACAAAATCTTATTCAATATCCCTTTCTTCAACTATGAACGGAAGAGGCTAAAATAGAAGATCTATAAAGCCTTCTTGAATTGTGACAACCTATGAATTTTTAAGTTTACAATTATAGAATAACACACACCAACTGCTTTTTTTTTTTTTAAGTCTGAAGTAGGTGCTCTGAAGGAATCCCTGCTGTTTTATTTCAAGGCAGCATTTAAAATTAACTCCAAACCCACCCAGGATAAGTGTCTGCTGTGGTGTGACTTTCCTGCAGAGCTTTGTAGAATCTGTTTTTGTGATGGAAATCAACGCCACTTTCTGTACTCATATTTTCCCTTTCCGCTCTCCTTCTATGGTTGGGGGAAAAAAATGAGTTATAATTAGAATGAAGAAAATACTGTAAGGATAAATACAATGTATCCTGTTTTTATAAAAGGTCATTCTTTGAAGCTATCAAAGCCCTTTACAACAAATACCTAATTGATGGTCACAGCCTCCGCTGCAGGAATAAAACACGCCTGGTTTACAGAAGAAGAAAACCAAGAGTGAACAGAATTTCAGTTGACCATCTCAAATCTGGAACAAGAAATTCAGAGCATATCCATTTTAGAACATTGTGTGTCAGAATATCAAATTAGCTCAGCGAGTTGCAGATTATTTAATGTTGACCTAGAAATATGTGTAATACATTTATAATGAAAACAAAGTGAAAGACATATTCAAATAGCTAAGAGTCAATCCTAAAGCAAATAGCTATTACAGCGGTTTTCAGAATAAGTTCTTTGGTGACTGGTTGATGACTTCTGTGAAACTCCCATGTAAGTGTGGTAAGTCTAATTTACTGTACTATTACAAAAAACTGAAATAGAGTTTGCACTTAAGACCTAGTTATACATATTAATAAACCCATACTGGTAAGTGGATATCATAACAGCATTTGTATGTCATTCACTTAAACCGAAAACACACTTCCTAGCACCAGACTACCAAGTTTCCCAAAACAGTTACTTAGCTAGACTGACCTAGGATGAGGAAGGAAGCTTACATGCCTTGCTCTTTGCAGAATACCTACTTAGCCTTCAATCTTCACTCTTTTATTTATTTGAAAATTAATTGTTTTTCATGTGCCAGGCACTATGCAATGAACTCCATCAAATTACTCATCCTTGAAGACCTAGAACTCATTTTCTTAACTTGGAGAGACCAAGGAGCCTAGGAGAAGGTTTATTGATAAAACAACTGAAGCCTTTTCTTGAAATACTTAACAACATGCCTTTCAGGCATTTTCCCTTTAAAGACACTGGTCAACATTGAGATCATTACTGACTTTGAAAGGCCCTAATCTGTAGCATCTTGGTATGCTGAACATGAATTTAACACTGAAAATTTTTTATTAGCTCTCGTTTTGAAGATATTTCATATAATTCATTTGATATGTTTCACCATGTAAATTTATCCAGTAGGACTGCAACAACATCCTAAATCAGCCTAGAATGATGTAATATTGCATCGCATTGCATAATACCATCACGCATACATCATCCAGAGTTGACTGCATCATTTTCTGATGCAATGCAATACTACTGCCAGGCGGCTGCTGAAGTAAGCTGATGTCAGCAATGCACTATAGAAAGCCCTGTCAGAAAGGTTGAGCATTGAAAAGATTTCAGACTTTGCGCGAGACAGTTTAAGCTACTGTTCCATAGAACTGCTATTATTTCATCCATTTAGGCACAATACAGAACAATAATGCCTCGAAAGTGCATTAATAACGTAGACAATTTCTGCTCCATTTGTGGGGAAGTGACATTTGCCAACCAGAAGAAAAGTATCACTTCTCAAGTGAAGAAGACTTATCTTTACTTCAGAAGCAAAGTTGGTGACCAAGACAAGCCTTGGGCCCAGCATATATGCTGTGCTACATGTATAACACAGCTTTCACAGTGGTTAAATGGCAATAGACCATCGATGCCGTCTGCAGTCCCCATAGTGTGGAGAGAGCCAAGCAACCACATAAAAGACCATTACTTCTGCTTGGTTCCTCCTCTTTCCAGGGGAATAACTAAGCAGAAGAAGTTGAGAATAGTCTACCCAAACTTCCGTCTGCATTGAGACCAGTTCCACATGGTGAGGGACTTCCTATTCCAGAACCTCCAGAAGAATGTTCTCTTGATTCATCTGATGAGGACAAGGGGGACCCGACCTGTTCTTCTCCAATTCCATCAGCATGCAGTGATCCAGATTTTCACTGTGGTGCATCATCAACCCCACACAGACTAACACAGGAAGAACTAAATGACCTAGTTTGTGGTTTGGACTTATCCAAGAACAAGGCAGATTTGCTAGGATCAAGATTCCAACAATGGAATCTTCTCAAAGATGTCACAATTACTTTATATCAAATACTCCACCAGCAGTTGGAGCCTTTCTTCAGAAAGGAAAGTACTCTGGTATTCTGTTCTGATATTGAGGGCCTCATGAATGCCTTAGAAATCACTCATGACCCACAAGAATGGAGACTATTTCTACACTCTTCAAAACTGAGTCTTAAGGCTGTGCTTTTGCACAATGGAAACTGTCTTCCATCTCTTCTATTCCTGAACAGCTGTACAAGAGACAAGGGAAGAAATCTAAGAAGTAGTCTATGACTTGATTTTTTACAGGTGTTAACCATAGGCCTATTACAATTGGCATGCATTTTGTGATGTAAACATCAATTTATTGCAGATTACAAAAAAACTAGAGCCAAAATTAGAATTTGACTGTCATATTTGTGTTGAGCACATACGAATTGATAGGAAATGACTAATTTTATTTCAGTAACATGATTTTTGTAAAAACTTGTTGGCCAGTGTTATTTAGTGGAATGAATGACTTTCTTCAATCATCTGTCACTGAAGACAAACTCATATGGAAAGCTACCACATCATATGGGGGTTAAAACAATACGGTACCAGTAAAATCCCCCTTGATAATTTTCCCAACTGCCGTTGACCTTCTGAGATATAAACGAGGCACCACAGCCCACTTGGGCTCCCAAAACAAGTAAACACACGATACAAATATAGGCCACCCCGCAGATGGGAAGAAGGAAAGGAAAGAAATATTTTCAACACCTGCCCTTCATCAGCTACAAAACACATCTTTTGATCTCATCATCTCACTAATTCTTCAGTTGTTCTGTGAGACTTTCCCTGACCACTCTACCAAAATATAGAAACCCTCCTACAATAGATCACACATTTTTCACTACTTGTTTCCTATTTGTTCCTCTAGAATGTAATCTCCCAAAGGTATGAGACACATTCTTGACAAATGTGATGATGGTCAGATCACAGTAACCCAATCCTCTTCCTTCCCAGTTCTGAACCAGTGGAAAGATGGGCTAGCAGGGCAGGAGAGGCTCTACAACTTGCACTTTATTCCTGTTAAATTGCTTGGAGAAGTCTGCTTCTATCCAAAGCATAGTGTGTGTGTTACGTGTTCCCTACCACCAATCCCTGAATTAAACTCATGCACTTAAAATAGAAAGCAGACCTAGAAAATAATAGAACAATGTTGGGGGGTGGGGGCAGGAGAAGGGGGATAAAATGGTGTACCTGCAGGGGGCAGCTGTAGGAAAAGGAAGGCAGACACATTAGAACTTCCCTTCTCCACAGGTAATCCTTAGACCCCCAACATTGGTCCCTGGAAGCTTCTTGAAAAGCAAATTCAGGACCCACTCTAGACTACAGCCTTGGAGTCAGTAATTTCATAAGATGCCTAGGCGATCCATACGCATATTAAAATTTCAATAACACCTATGAAATAAGCCTTAACATATGAATCCTGCCACAGACAGATGACCCACTGGGTATCCAGAGAACTTGTCATAGTAGCCATCAGACAAATCCCTCTTCCTTCCATTATTAGGTGCTAATAACATGAAGAGACAAGGCAGAATTCATTCTGAATTTTTCCAAGAGAGAAGAGAAGTGATGATTTTAAAATCTTAGTTTGTTTGAGGCACTGGGGCTTTGGTGGAAGGTGAGTGAAGCATGTGCACATGTGGAGGTGTGATCTTGGACTCCTAGAATGAAATTGGAATGTAAATGACTAACAAAAAGTACATATATGTGAGTTTGTTTGCTTCTGTGTGTGTGTGTGTGTGTGTGTGTGTGTTAGTGTGTGTGTTAAAGGTGAAACAGGACCTTGTGGAGAAAGAGAAAATGAATCACAACCTATACCCTTAATTTCTCTAGTTCTGCTCCTAACCTGTTCAAAAGGGAATAATAATACCTACTATGTGTACTGTTGTTAGACTCAAGTGAGACAATGCACAGAAGACCTCAATTAACTGTTAAGTGTTATTTTTTAATTTTGGGTTTTTTTTTTTTATATAGGGACAACTCAAATCATTAGCGCCTCCAGATTTGGGAAAATCAGTCTATCAACATTCATTTGCTAGATTATGGAAAATATTGCAAATATTTTAATGTTATCATGCTGGACAAAAATATTCAGCACTGGTGTCTATCTGCAAATCAAATAAAAAAAATGTATGTTAGTACTTAGCAGGCAATTTCTGTAAGATAAAAATGAGCTAAGAAGGAAGAGTTTGATGAGTGGCTACTTTATTTTGAAAAAGCAATCAGGTACAATCAGGTACATTCTTAATTTAGAAAATTCAAAGCTAATGTCTAGCTCACTCAGCCTGCAACTTGCCAAATGATGTAAAGTAGATACGATTGTCCTAAACTATGCCCTTAATAAAACAGCCAGTTACCTTTTTTAAATTAGCAGGTAATGAGCTATTTTGTCTATTTATACAGAAGCATAAATTTTAAGTTGTCATTTGTTTCAAACTGATTAAACAACATATTCATATTTCAAAGATTATGAAGCTTTTCCTTGGGACAGTCTTTTTATCTTTAAAAGAAAACAATGCTAATAGTTTCCTTTTTCCTACACTCAATGACTATTTACTACCCATTCTTGATGTGGGCTTTCAAAATACAAAGAAGGTTTGGCAAGTTTTCAACGTCCTTTTTAAAAGTCTGTTTTAAGCGCCTGGATAAAAGCTTAGAGTTTACTTCTTTGGAGAATTGATAATGCCCCACGTTCAGTATTTGTATATTAAGGACTGTCAGTTACATTTAGTGTCTTTATTCACTGGAATCTGTTCTGTTAATCTGTATGCAACTAATTTCAGGGAAGCAAAATGATCAGAAGAAGTCAAAGTTAACATAACAATTCCTTTTCTACAAGAAAATAAAAAAAAACTGTTCAAAATGTTATAGCTCCAAATTTCAAAGCAAGTTACTGTACTTGCAAGTTTTAAGTCACACTTGGCAGTTTTTCCAAACACAGTGGACAGGAACTGAAAAAAATAAACATGTGTTTCCAGGATTTTCTTTTCACATGCCACACAAAAAACACAAAAAGTAATGTTACAACTAAGTTTTCACTCCCTTTAAAAAGTCTTCTTAAGGAAGAAATCTTTGCTTATTTGTGTTAAGGTAGATTTTGCAAAATAATGGTAAGAGGCAAGATAAATATTACTTTCACTATATAAATAGAAGTTTAACTTCCCCAAAGGGATTTCTTGAAAAATCTGATCTATCATTATGCAGTGATATTTTGTACTTTAACTCTCATACTTAAATTCAGAACATTTGGCACTTTCCATCTTTCAGGGGTTTTAAACAAAAGTGAAAATTTATAAAGATCAATCTAGATACAATTCTTAAGCATTGAGTCTAAAGCCATCCCCATTTTGCCGAAAGAATAACTGAGGTAAAGTAAATTTATGAACTTCCTGAGGCTTAACAAAGTTTTAGTAGCTGCAGGAGAATGAAAATTCACAGGTGTGGTTCTTACTCAAGACAGAGGAAACAATCAATCATAAAGTGGGATTTCAGCAGTTCATAAAGGTCTCCAGACCCAAAAATACCTCCATTACTGGTTTGCCAGGTGGCCTAAATCTCCTCTCCAAACTTCCCACCCTCGGTAAAGTGCTGCCATAAAAATTCTGACCTATTAAAATATGAATATCATACTTCATACGAATAACAATACAGTTATTGAACCAACAGTTCATGAGGAGGAATTACTTTTCAGTTTCCTATCCAAGATCTGGAACTACAAAGAATAGGATCCATGGCAGAAAGAAAGCTGGGTGGAAAACGAAGGATGAAAAGCATTCAGTGTGGAATCCTTTTTGGAGACACGGGGTACAGTGGAGGCCATGGGCTGCCGTGGATGGTGGTCTGGCCCTGGCAAGGTGAAAGAATTATAGGGTAAGTTAGACTTCTCTGAGCAGAATGGGTAATCTCCAGAATGTCTTCAGGGGAAAGGATGACTGGAAAGGGTTACAAAAAGCAAGGGGAAAAAACTGTTGCAGCAATTACACTCCTTGCTATTTACCCAAATGAGTTGGAAATTGCCTGTCTGCACAAAAACTTGCTCAGGGATGTTCCTAGGATGCAACCAAGATGTCCTTCAGTAGGTGAATAAATAAACTCTGGCACATCCAGATTGTGGAGCATTATTCAATGCCAAAAACGAGACACTAAACCATGAAAGATACGAAGGAAACTTAAATACACACACAATGAAGTGAAAGATGTCGATCCGAAAATCTACATACTGTGGGATTCCAAGTATATGACATTCTAGAAAAGGCAAAACTATGGAGACAGCAAAAAGATCAGTGGTTTCCAGAAGTCAGGGGAGAGCAAGAATGACGAGGCAAAGTCGGGAGGGCAGAGAAATGACTCTGTGATACAATTGTTGCTGGATACCTATACACTTGTCCAAACCTGGTACAACACCAGGAGTGAACCCTAAAGTAAATCGCGGTTTTGGGGTGATAATGATGTGTCAATTGAGGTTCATTGGTTGTTACAAACGTGTCACTCTGATGTGGGATGCTGATCCTGGAGAAGGCTGTGCATGTGGGGGGCTGGGAGCACATGAGAACTCTCTGTACTTTCCACTCAATTTTGCTGTAAACCTAGAACTGCCCTAAAAAAACAAATTCTATTTTTTGCAACTGTTTAACAACTTTGGCTAGGACAGTCTTTCTTAATCTTTACTTTGTTTTGGGGGGGTTTTGTCTGTTTGTTTTTAATCTTCATTATTGTTATTTATAAGGTAAAGTTTCCTTTGAGTTTTCAGTGACAATCATATGCTCTCTCCCCAGACTGGGTGGGGGGTGGGGGAACGGGAACAGGACTTAAATACATTCTCACAAAACAATTCATGCAATTTCAGTATTCACATATTCCCGGAAATCCATCCATAAAACTACTACTAGCTATTTTCTGGACATGTTACTAAGTACCAGATATTTTATTAACCCATGTCTTATACTTCATCCCATTAACCTCATAGGTTAGATGTCATTATCAACCCTGCATATTATAAGCATATTATAAGCAAATCTAATTGCACAAAGTTCTTATGTTTTAACACCTGCTGAGTATCAAAGCTTGGATTCCAATCCAGCTGACCTGAGAAGAATTAGGAACATGCTTCTGCAAGAGAATCTCACTTTGGCAGTTCAGGTACCCCAAGCAAAGCACCCCTCATCCAAGAATGGGACAGCTTGCCTGTTTTCAAGTTCCTAGTCTTCAGCCAATAAATATTTATCAAGAACCAATATGTGGAGATTATAAGGAGCTGGACTACACAGGAATAGAATCATCTGCTGCTATTCTAGTTTCTACAACTGGCCCCACACTCACCTCCATCTCCCAGTCTCACAACTTACCAGATCATAGGTGATGGCAATAGCAGGGTTTCTCCTTATTTACCTGACAGTAGAGAACTCAGATTGTGGTAGATCATTACCACAGGAGTAAAAAAGACTAGACCAGTTTAACATGAGTCTCAGAGCTGGTGGCTGCTAAAAAATATTCCGTAATCAATAGAAATACATAGTAGCTGATGCGCAAACCACATGTATTAATAGAGATTTACAAACTCTGGGTAAATTGAAGCAAGCATGAATCTATGAAATCGAAGACAAAAAGAACAAAAACCCTTAACATGTCACAGACAGATGCATCATTAAGTCCCTCAGCCCAAATATTCTGGCGCTAAGGTATGGGGTCTTTTTCTTAGGCTAGACCAACAGAATCTTTCTCTTCATGTTCCAGAAGGACATCAGGTCCAAAGTGTATGAAACAGAATACATGTTTCCCCTTCTGATTTGTTCCAAACACCAATTTTAAAATAAGTGAAATGACTGAATGAAATCACTGTCCACTGAGTCAGAAAGTCCGAAGCATATCACTGTAAGAGGCTTCACCTCTCTCATCCCCATCATTTGCATTTTCAGGTCCTGTGATTCAGTTCTCAAAATTTTGCATCAGTGGTATAGCGGTGAGCATAGCTGCCTTCCAGTCCTCAAAATATTTTTTAGGTGTTCTCATTTTTTGTCAACAGTGTTAAAATAACCTCCCACCTGGTCTCCCCACCACCATGATTAGTCTCATTTCCAAGTTTCTTCTCAACACTGTCTAATGAGCTACTCATCCTTAAGCACAAATCTATGGTTCTCTTCCTCAAAAATTTCAGGGTTCCCTCACTTGTTTTAATGGCATCCAAACTCAACATGTTATTAGAGGTTCTAGTTCCTACAAATCTCTACTTGTTGTTGGTACCCACAACAAACTATGATACCATTTTTTTTCTTAATGTATTTCCACAGAATCTTTCCCTGCGCATAACACATACCACCTCTGAAATCTTAATCTCTCTCCTACACCTACTCAGGCTACCTCACAAACTTCAATACAGCTGGCATAGCTTCAAGTTCAGTAAGATTCAACACAAGCACTGCTCACCCTTGCAAAGTGTCCTCTGAAAGCCCCTTGTTAGATGGCCCATCACATGTTAATGGCACCAACTAGGAGGGGCAACAGAACATTGAGGGAAAGATTTAACTTGCAATCATTCAATTTTTTAAAGCGATAAAATATTTAATGCAGGCAAAAACAAAGTGTTGCTGGTCTTTATTAAAATGATTTTACAGTTTAACATTACTTGTATGTTTCATTTAAAAAGGAGTATCACATGCTCTTTTTAGTGGCAAGACCTTAAAATTCATAGATATCCTGATATCCCCCCTTTAAATGCTCCCTTGCGTAAGATACCCTCCATAACTGCTGCTTTTCTTGAACATCACTCCAACTGGAATGATGTAAATTCCTCCTGAACAGGAACTGTGGCTTTCCTTGTTTATACCCAGTGGTCATTACAATGTCTGCCAAATACTAGGAATTCAATAAATTCTTATAGAAAGAAGGAAAAGGGAGGGAGGAAGGGAGAATGAGAGGAAGAAAGGAGAGAAAGAAGAACAAGGGGAAAAAAGGAAGTTCCTCCTACCCTTAATATCCTATATCGCAATTTTGAAACTGAATTCTCAATACCCCTTTTTGACCTGATAGCTTTGTTACCAACATACAGAAAGGCAGCTTTGAACTTGGGCAACCCTGAGTAGCTAAAAGCAGTACTTGAGGGCCTCCCTGGTGGTGCAAGGGGTTAAGTCTCAGCCTATGAAGCTATCTGCAGCCACTGCAGAACCAGAGTTTAGTCCTGGCCAGGGAGCTTCCTACATGGTGCAGCAGACCTCTTCCAGTCTCACCTGCTGTTCCCCTCAGCAGTGTATTTCAGCATACCTGCCAGTTCTGCTCCCCACTCTGTCTCTGGTGAATCCTCTCGCCCCTTCCCCCCACACATCTCTGGCCTACACTCCAGCTCTTGTATGCATAAATAAATAAGTCTTTCAAGATAAAATAAAATCATTATTTGACAAACCCAGTATACTACAAGGTTAGGTTGATCTTACCATGGTTGTCACTTGGAAAGGCATTTAAAAAGCATCCACTCTCAACTTTGAGTTCCCATGGAATATATGACTAGTCACTTCCCTGACCTACACTATTTCTAATACATACCTCAAGATAGTCTCTGGACCACCAGGATCTCAGGGACAAACCAGAGAATTCCAGAGGCTGGACATCTCCACCTATCAATGCTTAGAAGAGTCTTAACCTGTGATGACCGAGCAGATGGTCCTAATTGCTCACACTCAACCATGGGCAATGGGCTGCACCTTCTGCACCATTTACCCAATGACAAAAGCTTAAATCCAACAGGTCACAGAGCCCTTTTGTTCCATTAACAAAGCAATAAAGGGCTAATCTGAGACATATGCTAAACGACAGCCCCCAAGTATTTTGAAAAGTTATGATGAATTTTATGACAGGAACTATATTATGCATAATATAAACATCTGTATTTAAAGAAGATAATGGTTTAGCTTCAAGAAATAATAGCTAAACAGTGATGACTTAGCAAATGTTTCACAATTAATGAAAATAAAAATCACATATTATTACAGTTAAGGGATGCCGGGAGAATGGGACAGGAGGTAACTCACGCCAATGGACTCTAACACACTGAAGGTAATTAAAGTTTCTATAAAACAGACTCTGCCCCAAAGAGGGAAACTTCAAAAAGATCAAGCTTATTGAAGTTCAAAGATGGTAAATTCTACTATTTAAGCACCATTACATCTGTAGTTACTGGCATAGCCATTTCTTACCTTCAACAGAGTCAGTTCCCCTCTTAAAATGCGATATTTAAAGGCAGCCTGTTGGCCTGGTGTCTTGGATGGCAGATCACAGTTCCAAAGCCCTTAAGATGCTGTAGCACTAGTTCTTACTAAGTCGTAATTAACTTCATTGGGAGTTACATGATAGCAACTTTGAACAGAAATTTGGCCGAACATTTTTAGTATTCTTCCACTTGCTAATTACTACTTAAGTGGGAATCTCAAGTAAGAAACCAAGGGCAGAATTTGGCCCACAAAGAGAAGCACAGTCAAGTAACTGGTACAATTTATAATGCCAATAACAGAATGCATTAAAATCTCCCATGAAGAATCCCTTTTAGAGGGTTGATTTTATCATAAATTCAACCAAACTGACTACTCAGCTCCTTTACTAAGTCTCTATGAAGGGTATCATCTAAGGAAGACTGAGACTAGGGGATGGCCTCATTGATGTGATAAGCATCCTAGAACGCAACCATGTAAAATGCTGGATGTTGCTTAGTAGCTTGAGCACATAATAAATTCTTATGGACTCCAGAAAAAGGAACCGTCACAGCTCTCATCTGGGAATTCAATATCTAAAAAAGAAGATTCAAGCTACTAAGATTTGTATTCATGGTCCAAAATGAAAACCCCAATCTACGTTCAAAATGATAGCAATATATTACAAAACTTCAAATCATAAAATATGCAATTTTTCATTACCATGAATTGTGGACCATAACATTTCCTGAAATTCAATCATGATTCTCTTTCAAAAGTTTATACTATGCATGACTAAATTTGATCATAAGAGTGGAGACTTTTTTTTACTTGCTTGTTTTAAATTAAAATAATTGGTGGATACATGAAAAAATGCTCAACATCACTTATAATCAAGGAAATGCAAATCAAAACCACTATGAGATACCACCTCACACCTGAGAGGATGGCACACATTAAAAATACAGGCAACAACGAATGCTGGAAAGGATGTGGAGAAAAAGGAACTCTTCTACACTGCTGGTGGGAATGTGAACTGGTCCAGCCACTATGGAAAGCTGTATGGCGATTCCTCAAATTGCTAAACATGGAGCTTCCATACGCCCCAGCAATCCCACTTTTGGGACTTTACCCAAAGGACACAAAAACACTAATCTGAAAGGATACATGCACCCATATGTTCATTGCGGCACTGTTCACAATAGCAAAGGTATGGAAGCAACCCAGATGTCCAAAAATAGATGACTGGATCAAGAAGATGTGGTACATATACACAATGGAATACTATTCAGCATTCAAAGAAGATAAACACATACAATTTGCAGTGACATGGATGGAATTAGAGGGAATCATACTCAGTGAAATAAGCCAGAAAGAAAGAGTAAAATATCGAATGGTTTTACTTATAACAGGACTATAAGGAAACCAAATAGGAGAGAGACACTCAGCGGGCGGGAGGATAAGGGCACAAAATGGAATAGAAAAGAACACATGGGACCATGGAGATGGATCACGGGTGAATTGGTGGTGGGCTACCCAAGGGGAATACAAAATGTAAAAGACATAAATAACAATAAAAATATATATTTAAAAAAATTAATTAATTAAATAAAATAAAATAATTGGTGGAAAGTAATTTTGGTGTATTACCAATTTGACATTTAAGCTTAAAGAACACTCTGAAATCATAAACGGATGCATAATATAGGAACACTAGATTTTTCTAATACCTATGTTTCTCCCAGTGATTCACATGAGGCACTGAAGAAGATAAGTAATTCATCTCCTGAAATCCAACCACCTTGATGTTGTGTCTTGGCCAGACTTCCAATTGAAGGCCATTAACACAACTTGTCTAATAACCTGGAGTTGACTCTTCCTTGTCATAAAGCCCTCATTCTCCACCACCACCACACCACCACCACTCCCTCCAGCAGCTCCTACTTCTCAATGGCCACAATATTGTGAAACAAAGAAAAATCATACCAGAATGTTCTACCATGTAAGTTAGGCAGACTGCTTTCCCATTGGCCAGCCCAGCCATCAGTGCACCATGTTTGTTAACATTCTGAAAGACATTTGTGTGGAGCACAAATTGATGGAGCCCGTGTTTATATCAGACATTTCAGAAATGGCAAAAGATTTATTCCTGGAATCTTAACACCCATTCAGACTGTCATAAAACACAAAGGACCAGATTCAATAAGAACTCTGTCCAACTTCTACAACACTAAAGTCTGTGTAAGCCTTCAAAACAAAATCAATTTTTCCAGTTTTGCAAAGGGCTATTCAGACTTCAGTAGCATGGAAGCCAGCTGGGGCACTTCCTTACTCATCTCCTAAATTAATTTCAAAAGTAGTTTTGAGGCCCACATTTGATTAGCAGAATTAGCATTCTCTCTCCTATTTCTCTCTCTTCTCTCCTCTCTCTTTCTCTCTCTCTCTCTCTCTCTCTCTCTCTCTGAGTACATTACATAGAGAACAAACAACAGAACTGCAGCATATGTCTCATGCAGTTAAAAGCTTTAAAACTGGCCCATAAAACAGAATTCTTTGGTACACAGTGAAAAATATTTTTTGATTCTATAATCCATACTGCAGTAAAGTTGGGTATAATCATTTTTAAAAGTTGCTGTGTTCATGGACAGCTGTTCTTCATACATACTGGGAATGTTTCCTTTACATTCCTAAGGACATGAGAGTTTGACATCAAGCCAATACCTCTAGAAATGGTGAAAGCTAAACACACCCCATACTGATGCTTTTATTCTCCCAACAAACTTTCTCCCACAACTAAAATGTTAAAACCTTTACCCCACAGCCCACATTCTGAGATTAGGCCAATAACTAATGTTCTGTCCAAGTAAAATACATTTTGTCATAGCTTGAAAATGTTACCTTTCACAGAAGTATAGTATTTCTGACCAGCAGGGAACATATGTCAACATTATCTATTATTACCCAATGTCAGGACCAAAAAGGGAAGGTGGGTGGTGGATGTTAATAACGACTTAAGCGATTTCTAAAAGAGGCATTTGAGAAGTACAAAGCCAGAAGTTTCAAATGTTTTGTCTTATTTTCGCTGTGTCAGCAACCTGCTCCCCCCAAAGAACAAACTTAATGCTGCCTCCAACCCAACGCCTAGTTCTCTTTTCAATTTTAGCCAACGCTTTGCTAAGCTGGAAAGTTTGAAAAATACCCTAGAAAACTTCTCCACCAGAAATGAAAAACAAAAACATATGACCAGCAATGATGAAAGCAACTCCCACTCGCTAAGAAAAAGATTTTGAATCACAGAAGCACACAGCTTTTGAATTTGAAAATTTATTTTCATTTTTCAGGCTACTTGTCTGGTGTTTAGATTTGGGGGTTGGGATGCTTGGTCGATATTGGAGGAGCCAAGGGAAATGCTGATTGGGAGCATAGATGTGCTTAGGCACTTCTCACAAAGGTAAGCAGAAAGCATTCTCCTCATCCAACAAGGCTGTGGAGGAGACAACGCTCATCTCCTGTCGACTATGGCTTTCTCCTGCAGGGGAATCATATTCTGCAACAGTTCAGAGGAGTAAACGTGTCTTCCATCTTTCCTAAGTTTGGATCAAGATGTGCCTCATGATAGCTTGTCGACCAATGAGTCACTGGTTCCCTATCCTGAGCAGTAGTGACTGTGATCTGCAAACGTTCTTGGAAGAACCATGGTTGGGAGCAATTGGTTCTTGTCTCTTTGGGGTGTGTGGCTCTATCCAGTGTATCTCAAGGAGAAGAGACTTGAGTTTTCACCTCACCCAAGAAAACCTTGGGGGATATATCACTTTGGCTCATAGGTAAACAGGTATGTCCTCGTACAGGAAGTACCAGGGTAATATGTCCCTGAATGCTGGGTATTTATGTACTCTCCTTGGGGGCATGGTGCCTCAGGATTTGGGCTGATTAGAAAGTAGCTCCTCCTTTATTCATCTCTTTGGTTCCTGTGAAAATGAATTTTTATCACTGACAACATCATTTGGGAAAGTTTATAAGAGCATTTACATAGATCCCTCATGCTAGGAGACTTAGGCTTACAGAAAACTCCACCACTGTCACAAGACTGTGGAGGAAGGTAGGAGTGCTTACTGTTTTGATTTTTGGAGGAAGTTATCCTAATTTGTCCTTCCTCATCTCACTTAGCTCTGAGGACAGAAGTCACAGAACTATAGGTTCCTTCTAGATATCCTATCATTTAAGACAAAAAGAATAGTTTAATCCTACTCCTTAGTTAATATTGCGACCAAAACGGTATTTTAATTGCTAAGTGGCAGAAGTCCAGCTTCATCCCACAACTGAATGGTGGATCTGAAACAGTCAAATCATAGAGAATTTTCCACTCTTCATGTTATGTGGTGCCCAATGCACCAAGCAGTGCTCTGAGGTAAGTCACCCAGTATTGTAGGAGAGGCAGAGCTCCCTCAGTTCCTTCAATTCATCAGTGTTCGATCACCTACGCCTCCAGGACCACATTTATAATATGACCAACGAGGGGTTTACTTATATTCATGGTCGAGAATAAAGTTAAGTGGCCACTTTTCAGGTAGAACACAGCTTCCTCGAAGTGCCAACTGAGTTAACATACCAAAAAGCATACTAACCTAGATCTACAGAATATCCAGTCAAAGAATCGTTAAATATTGAAATGGAAACAAAAACCTTAAATGTTAAATCTCCTTCTTTGTAAAGAGCAGAATTGAAGTCCAGAGACTTTGGGCAATTTGCTGTGCACAAACACAGTAGGTACCTGATTCCATTCTGTCTGGCATGGCGTCGTGGGAAACCTGTGACCATCTTAGAAGCAGGGATCATGGTCCCTTGGGGAGGCGAAAGAGAGGTGATTGGAAAGGTATGAGGGGAACTGCTGGGGTGCTGACCCTTGGATTAGATCATTTTTGCATGGGCTTCTACACCTATGATTGGGGCACTTTATTACAAGTCTATTATCTTTCAATTAAAGAAAAGAGAAAACTCATTAAATACAGTAAAATAGATAAAGCAAGGTATCATTTCTTATAAAAAAGATACCAGATAAAAAAAATTAAGATAAAACAGATTACCATTCTAGTCCCAACACTGGAAAATAAGAATCCCATTAAGGAAAACAAAAATATGTGTCTTCAAAATAATAATATTTTCATTTAAAATATACTAATCAGATTAACAAAGCAGTCTTTCATTTTTCTTAATCTACAAAACTACCTGCTCTCTCAGGAGAAAGTTTATTTATATCACTGATCGATAATTATGAAAACTGAAGTTCAAAAGGATTACTAACTTGCCAAAGGTGACATAGTTATTAGTTGGCCCAGCAGAAGGAGAAACTGGCAATTTTGATCCCTGCTTATCTGCATGTTCTCTTTACTACAATGTGTAGCCAGTAATAATAATATCTTGCTTCTGTGGGTACACTGAACAGTCTCATTTATTCCACAAAAACACATCAAAGATTGGGTCCTTCAGGGTTTATAAACATGGAATAGAAACTTGTTTCTATCTTCAAGAAACTTGTTTTTTCATAGGGAAGTGAAACAGCTTAGTGTTTAGATAGAAGTTCTATCACCAAAAATTAATCTTACGGTATGATTTTGTCTTCAGTTGCATTTTGAGATGGCCAGAGTCTAAAAAAAGCTGAAGAAGCATTTCAGGCTAAAATTGCCGAGAAGTAAGTTCCTTTTTGAGGCTAGAAACATTTTTAGGGGTGGAAGTGGGGATAGATTTGATATTTCAATGTTTTTCTCTGCTGGTACATGACTCACAATAGTCTTTATGCCTTTTAGAGAGGTTAATAGACACTAATGAAAATATTAGTGACAATGTTTTTTCATAATTTGCAATCTAAAAATGTAAATGATGTGTATCTCTCTACACATAGTAAACTTTGCAAAGGAAGAAAGATCTTGGAAGAAACAATAACATTAAAAGATGAAATTATGTCTGGGCTTCCTACCAGTGTGATCTGAACAGCAAACCTGGGTGAGTTTGGAAGCTCTGCCTGCTTTCACGGTGAGCACATTCATTTGTACAATAACTTCCTAAGTGAATAGGTTACATGTTCTGCTTCAGAGTTATCCATGAATCTTTTTCTGGTTAATATCATCACAATTCTTGCTCCTTATATTGGTCTATGATGAATGGATGACATTTGCCTGAGTTAGGATTGAGTGTTAATATATATATTAGACTGCAACTGGCAGGCTCCCTTTTTCAATTTATTTGAGTCATCTTGCAGAGAATAGTAAAACACATGAAGGATCCAAATACAACTAACCAAAGAAGATAGGAAAAAGAATCATACCAAATTAATACAACTAAAATAATCAGGGCATTGTAGAACGTAGCCAACTTTTTTTACCCTCAAATTATCAATTTGGGAAACGCACTATCAGTATGCTTGGTTGACACAAGAAGAATAGTTTTGAGGTTTAAAAATGTCAAAATAATAAGCTCATGCAGATTAGTGAGTGACTTAGTGTAATCTTTCTGAAAGCAAGAGTACTAATAAGAACTAAAAACCTAGGGGCCTCCCTGGTGGCGTAGCGGTTAAGCGCTGAGCTGTGGAGCTGTCGGCAGCGGCAACGCGAGTTTGACACCCAACCAGGGAGATTCCCACATGGTGCGGCAGACCTCTCCTGCCTCGCCCGCTGCTCCCCTCAGCAGTGTATTTCTGATCTGCCTGTTCTGCTCCCCGCTCTGGCTGGTGAACCCTCTCACCGCCCCACGCCTCTGGCCTGTACCCCAGCTTGTATGTATAAATAAAAAATAAATCTTTAAAAAAAAAAAAAAGAACTAAAAACCTAAATACATATAGATTTTTGATGCAGCAATTCCACTACTAGAAATATAGTATAGGAGAGTTATCAAAAGTATGGGCAAATATTTGGCTACATGGAACATTTATGCCAACCATATCTGTAATCTTAGACTGGAAATAACCTAGTACTCAGCAGTAAGGAATTGATTAAATAATGATGAACAAGATAAACTGTTGAGAATTAAAATTTAATGACATTAAATGTATTCAATGACTATTCTTACATGAAAAAAAAATCAAATTACAGCAGGATTTACTTTTTTTAATGTTTATAACATAGGATATATTGTTGAAATATTCAGAAGGCTTCTGTACAGCAAAAGAGACATTAACCAAAACCAACAGACACCCTACCAACTGGGAAAAGATTTTTGCACACAATACATCTGATAAAGGACTGATAACAAAAATTTACAAGGAACTCACACAACTCAACAAAAACAAAGCCAACAACCCAGTCAAAAAACGGGCAGAAGAGCTCAAAAGGCACTTCTCCAAAGAAGAAAAGCAAATGGCCAACAGATACATGAAAAAATGCT